>JAHWFO010063991.1:2907609-2941928 GCA_023313115.1 Rhysida immarginata | reverse complement strand
TAGATGACCTCAGCGCTTCCGCTACTTTCTTATACCTTCCTCGGGAGGATTAATTTCTTGTTACGTGAATTCAAAAAATTATTTTAAGTTTCTTCTGATTAGAGAAAAAATGTTTTTCTGAATGAAATTCAGCGAAATCAAGTATAGTCGTGCCCCCGCAGATAGTTGAAATCACAAATAAGAGCTAACAGCTTAATTATACAGTACTAGCAGAGGATCCGGCGTTGCCCGGGATAATTACGCTTGTAGGTAAACAGAACAACCTCAAAAAGCTAAATTAAACCTCCAAATTGGTTAAATAATAACTCAATCACTACAATAGAGAGCGAAGGGACAGGAATTTACCTCTTCAATGAAAAAATCCATTCTAGGTGATATACCGGGATTGATTTACCGGAAAAAATTTTTTTAAAGGCTCACAATGGATGGACCTCTCCAAGGATGCCTTCTAGTCTAAATAATTTTTTACTCATGTAATCTTACTTTAGATGTACACTTGATGTTGTTGCAATTTCCTTTCTTCTTTCGATGCCTTGAAGCAAAAATTGGCCATTCATCACTTTGTGTAGTCTAGCGGTCGCCGATTCTTCTATTTACTTGCTTACCATTTGCTCAATACAGCACGGAGCTAAAGGAGTGCTTCTTCTATCGACTTTCACTCTGTCTCAATAGTCTGCTAACTCATTATCTCCAGTTACTGATCATTTTTAAAGATTGTCAAGAAATTGTTAAGTACTAAGAATTCTCTTTTTTAAGAAACGCCTGAATAACAGGAATTCTATGCATTGAAGTCTATATTGCATAAACTTTGCTTTGCATTGTTGGTCATGAGACATATATTGTTGATCCTTGCATAGTGTTGGTGCATTGCGTGTTGACCCCATTGTTGATACCTATTGTTGCACAAACTTTTATTTGCATTGTTGGTCATGAGATATTTCTTATTAATATGCCCTGCCATAACCATGAATATTGTTTTTTTATCAATAATTATTATTTTTTCGAAATCTGAGGTAGACAGTGACCTTCCTCATGCTTTGAAGGTCATGTATGCGAAATTTTATCAAGATCGGAATAAAACTGTAGATTTGTATAAAAAATAATAATATACAAATACACTGCTTACCATAAAATTAGAATAATAATTTGATCCAGAATCGCAGAATTCATAAATCTATTTATACAGTTCATAAATTTCAAAAATTCTTACCTTGATCGGAAGAAGTATTTAAAGGTTCAGAAAATAAGGATTATTTTAGGGATGAAAAGTTTAACATATTTCCATAATTCACTTGACCATCGGGATCTGAGCAACCATCCAGCCTTCATTGTCTCCATCTTGGATTTTAATAATCAATATTTTTTCGCTTGTTGAAAACAACTAATAAGGGAAGTACACGAACTCTTTGTTTGCGCGTAAGCGCACCTTGGAAGCGATGACGTTGCGAGGCGGCGGTAACGCTCCAGAAATGAAAAGTTCAAAAAACACGGCGATAAGAGGAAGCAAAATCGTTAATAGACCACTGTTGTTAAGCACAAAACCTTAATTTTTCTATTCAATTATTCATCTCGAAATAATTTATATTGAAGGTCATTCACGCTTTTTATATATTTTACGTGCATGCAAGTTTATCTGCGTGAACGGGAATTATGGGTAAGAAACGTTTAGTAAATAAGCACTTGTTGCTGGGATTAGTTACATGGAACCACCGAAAGTGGATTTTGTTTTCATGTAACTATGCCACCGAAAGTGGACCATTGGGTTAGAAGGGTAAGTCACCGCCTATCCGAGGAGAATTACTCGTACAGTCAAATAGTACAACGTTGTAAACAAAGTCTTCAGTATACTCAATTCCCGTGGTAAAGATCGTTCGGTGAAAGATTGGGTCAAAGGCCGGGTCCGAAAGCGCATCCCAAGAAAATGAAGACCGCGGAATTCATTCGAAGAGTACGAAAATTGGTCTTCGTCAAAAATCCCCTAACACACTAAAGTATTGCTTCGAAACTAGGAATATTGCCCGGAACAGTAACAAAATTATCTACCGACGACGCGGCGGAAATGACCGTGATATGTGGGTTTTCCATCCGGGTTCATGGTAGTTGCGGGATTTTGCTACGAAGGCAAGCTAAAAGTGGGTTCAAAGGTGAAAATTAATTCTACCTAGTATCGGACTAAAGTTTGAGGTCCCGTGTTTTGAGAAGAAATCCCGCGATTGTACGGAAACGATTGTCGAAATGTAACGTTATATCAGGACAAGACATCGAGCCACACTTCCATATCGACGGCAGATTTCTTGGCTCAGTTGCAACAGGAGACTGGGAATACGCCGGCTCCCTTTAATCACATCTCCACCAAATCACCTGATGCCTCCTCAGTGGATTTCTACGCTTTCGGGACGTTCTAGAGAGCTCTCAGGAAGCGAAGATGCAGAACTTTGACTGGAATTTTGAAAGCTGCGCAAGAGGAATGGGACAAATTGGATCTCGTGGCCTTCCGAAAGAGCCATGTATCCTGGAAATAAGCTGTGTCGGATAATTGTCAAGAACCAGGGGAATCAGATAGAATACGGTAGGAAAAATAAATATGGATCGTTAGACTAAAATTCAAAAAAATAAAATCGTTTCCATAAAGTGTTAATGACCTTCTGTAATATGAGGTAAGCATCTATGAATAATATTTTTATTTAAAATTACAAAGCACTGCGATACATACCCCCTCACTAACGCAACGTATCACTCGACAGCCTTGTTCTCGTTTCACAAGGCGCCAGCCACGGAAAATTTACGAAGATTACCGAAATAGTTAATAAAATAAAATAATAAATTAAGGGAATGGTTATTAATTACTATACACGTTTTTACTGGAAAACAATTAGTTAACAATTTCTAAAAACTGAGTTTATTTAGAAACTTGAGAATCCATTCCATTGTCTTCTGCTGCTATTTTCATTGTTTTCATGTGAAGTGGATTCCTGCTTACTGCTGAGTAAAGGAAGAAAGAAGTTCCGTCAAGGGCATTGATACAACCACAATGGAGTCTTTGTGTGTCTATGTGTGCTCAATTTTTTTCGTTTCCGCGGTTTATTTTGAAAGAAACAAAATTTCGCATTTTCTTATTTTGCAAGCATCAATAATAGCTTAAGATGAGTAACATATTTCAATTTGGTGGGATTCTGTGAGGTACATGTTGGGGATCTGTGAGGTAACCGTTGTAAGTTTGGATTGTTGCTATCAGGTGGTTTTGAATGCAGGGCCTGTCTTACGCATAGGCCTCGCCTTTCTGTTATTAAACGTCACTTGTTTAAATCTTGGAATCTTTTAGTCTTGTTGGCATAAGGTTTTCATTTTTTTAATGCATTTAGAACTCTTAATGAAAATATTTTATTTGCTAAATAATTTTTTCAATAAAATTGCGTGTAAATATGGAGTTAAATTGCATAACACTCTTTTAAATTTAGGAAAAATACGAACCACTGTAATTAGTGTTCATTGCATAACATCTGATAATAGGAGTTAAATTGCTTTTGCCAAACAGTTCATCACATCCCTAACATTGGCCTTACAGTTGGATTTCAATTAGAAGTCTACAACAACGCCAAATGGGTCCTAAAACAAGATAAACCAATTATTAAGATAGGATTTATTTTACATAATAAAAAAAACTGTTTTATATTTGGGTGTTGGTCATTTATTTCGTCATAACTAAAACCTGCTGACATGAGGCTCAGCCTGCCTTTATCAATTAGACGAGTAAAGCAAATACGATCGTTAAATGATAGGCGGCGAGGAAGGGTAAAGAGGATGATCTATCGTGATAAAAAAATAAAAATTAAAAAAAAACAAACTTTATTTGCTTAAGGGTCCTACCATCAGTCTTAAATCACTTTTACCTTTTGAAGATAAATTCACTTCAGCAGCTGCAGCCTTTGATACGCGCAAGTTTTCTTTAATTTACTTCAACACGCTCCTATTCTCCGGCGATGTCGAACTCTTAATAATTATAGTTAATAAAAAGTTCTAATCAATTGTTTATCTTCTAATTCTGCAGTAGATGACATCAAAAAATATTCTTACATTAAAAAGTTGCGTGCCTTCTGGAATTTATTTTACCTCCCTTTTCCCCTTTGTTTCTTCTTCTGAAATATTTATTGCGTGCATTTCATGTTTGCTTTCTTTCGACGAAAATTTACAAACGCACGCACAAACACACTCACACACACAAGTTAATTTTTATTTCTTTTTTATACATATGCGCAGGCAATTAATTGATCGGTGATAAAGATCTATTTAATTATTAGCGAAAATCGTTTTAAATAAATATAACTTTTGAAAAATAATAATAACAAAATAATAGTACCCTTATAGATCTTAATAAGAAATTGGACGAGATAGAATCTGAGTTAGCATTATATTGGAAAATTAGCTTCAAGTTATGGATACGCTATACGGTGTAGTACAAAAGTCGCAGAACATAGGCTCTGCTCTTAAAAATGAACTTCATATCAGCTGACAGATTGTTACGTCATACGATATCTAAAATGAATTGTTAAAGGATTGTTGATAGGCAATCGTAAACGTTATAAACTCAAACTGCATATCTTGATAATTTCCTCAAATTTAATCGATGTTTTAACTATCCAATTAACACAATATTTGCCGGAGCAATAATAACGATAAAAAGTAAGACTTCCAGGATATCCCTAAATAGCAGTATCCGAGTTTTGACATTTACATCTATCAACAAATAGTTCAATTTAACAATCAGTTGACTCTGTAGTCTATACAACGAAAGAAAACAAGGGCGAGCGCAGTTGCTAGATATTGTTATTTAATTGGACATGCCCATGTTTTCTTTCTTTGGACAGACTATAAGCCTAATGGCCACATCAAAATTCAACAGTGTTTAGCAATTAAAATGAGATATTTAATTAGTACTCTCTTTTCTCCACTGAATCTTCACTTAGATTTTGTCTAAAAAGTCCGATCTATGCTGACCCATTCATGTGATAAGTTCAAGATAGATCTTGCTTGTCATTATTGCTTGTTCTTATAAAGATGCATTGTTTTAAACTAGTGTTTCTCAAACTTTTTAGAGCCAAATAGTTCCAGGACTTATATCCAACCGGTCCGCAGTCAGAACGAACCCCACATTTCGTATTCTTACTTTACATTTTTCCATAACCGGAAGCCGCTAAACGCACTTTTTATAGTTGTTTTATGTACTTATTTCACCGCCCTTGAGCCTAATACCGTCTTTACTTTGAGAAACACGGTTTTAAACAAGCAGCTTCAAATTTAAAAACGCCAGGCACGAAAAATTGCTATTATATTACATTTTACTTCAGTCTGCTTCAGTCGGACTTTTTAGACACAGCCTCATCAATACTAAGCTGATACATTGAAACAAGGAAGAATTAAACCTCAGAATCCCTAGGAATTCTACTATCACAGGGTAATCGAAAAGTCAGTTCACCCAAGATATATATATATATATATATTCAGTGGATATTCTTTATTATCAACGGATGGCACATGTTCTTGGAAACGGGTTGCACCACTGTTAATGCGGAACGTTATTGCAACACATATGAACCGTTAGATGATATTGAATACAGGACGAAGCTACAGCTCACACAGCAAAATCTCAATGGAACGAGTGCAATCTGTTTTTGAGGATAGTGTATTTCGAAGGAAATTTGGCCACCTCATTCACCGGACATGACTTCTCCGGATTATTTTATGTAGGGGTTATTTAAAAGGTCTGGTATAAGCCAACAATCCGCACGCACTCTAGACGAACTGAAAGCAAATATTTCCAAGAATATGTGCCGTCGCGTTTGCTTGTGTAAGCAGGAGAATGGGCGCCACTTTGAACATTTACTGTAGGCTCTATCCAGTGGCGGATCTAGAATTTGATCAAGGGGGGCGCCAAGGGGGGGGGGGGAATCAAGTGGTTTGGCTAATATGTTATAAGTTATTTCAAATACCCCCCCCCCTCCCCAGGGAAGTGATGGTCCTGGAGTCTATGCTGAAGTTTGTAAATGTAAATTTGTAAAATTATTGCAGTTTTAAAAATATTTACAATTTATCTTACTGGTGTAAGTTTAGGACCAATGGGGAGGGTTGTAGCCCCTGTAGCCATCCCCATAAATCCACCACTGCAATCAGTGTCGCATTAATTAAAGAATATCCACTGCAAGTTTGACGTTAGTATGTTTAATAGGTATCATTTGGGTGAACTGGCTTTTGGATCACCCTATATACCAGATAAGAATGAAACATTGTTATTTCACACTTTGTCAAAAAATTTCCAGACATCCCATAGAATATCAAGGCAATTCCTTAATTTCATACTTTGGCGAGCACATATAGGCAACATAAGGCAGTAAATAGTAAGCACAACGAAGAGATACTCTTTCTTCTGGATGCTGTCATTTAAGAAAACGGATGGGTAGGTACTAAATGGTATATCCTACTATGGATCAATAAATACACAAAATCTGTAATAGGTGGCTTCTACGATATCTTTGCGATTATGTGGCTTCAGTCACAATCACAAATGCCCTTTGTTTTCAATTTTAGATGCTCTTAATTTCAAATAATTTCTAAAAATTCTAATATAATCATGTATTATGCCGAAATGTGAATTTTGAAAAGTGGGAACTGACTCGAGTTGCAGATTAAGCTTACAATCCTAGGAATGTGAATTTGAACTTTACTATTAAGTTATACCAGTCGATAAGTATTTTTGAAAAAAAAATCGTTAAGTTTCTTGCATTTGTCTCTTTATTGGATCAATTAATTTTTCATTCTTTAAGACCTAATTTAAAAAAAGATACGAGAAGACTGGAAGAGTTCTTGCATCCATAGACAATCGATCTTCTCCGTAGAGGCAAAATTTCATTTGAGTATTGCTAAGCAACTTACTTTGCAATTAAGTTCGTTTGTTCTCTTTTGGTTTCATAATTGGCCTGGGAGTAAAAGTAAGGAGGGAAAGAGGGAGGGCAAAGGTTTTGAAATCAACGAAAAAAGATGGAAAGTAAGTAAGGGATTGCACGCTACATTCCTCTTAACGACCCCGAGCCATTGTGTGGAGCGAAGGGAAACGATTAAGCGACTCCTCCTTTCTCCGACTGGTGTCTTTATAAGTCTGTTTTGACCAGTCGATGGCTGACAAGTGTCTGCTTTATTTACGAGTGGGAAAGGTTATTGTTGGGTATTTTTTGTAGCTTTTGTGTGAAAAGGCCAGGTGAACAGATCAGTCGCACGCGTCTATGGTGCAACACCCAAGAGAGAGACAAGACGAGGAGGTGGCGCACCTTTAGAGAGAGAAATGGTTGACATTTTGGTTTCGTTATTTGTTTTCATTATATCGTTTTAGGAATAATTTCTTTCAGTTTGTCTCTGTGTGCGTGTGGAATAGGTCATGAGTTGTTAACTGGTAGCCGCTCGGCGTTGATTTTCGCTCGTGACGGGGTGCAAGGGTCACAAGCAGAGGGTAGGGGGGAGTGGAAGAAAAGTCATGAAAAATTCACGACGACAGGTAAAACTGTCACGCTCGGGGGAAATTGCTCCTATTTCGAATGAGTTAGAACGAGCCCAGGAGACGCGCTCGCGGGGTGGAGGGGGTCACGAACTGCCTATCCCCCCACCTCGGTTGCGGTCCGACGCTTCTTTTGTGTTGGGGTGTGCAGTGGTTAATGGCTCGAGGCCTGTAGCACACGCGACGAGAACAAAACCAATGCTCGCGAGGAAACATCACTAATGTGTGTCAAAACGGGGAAAATACGATTGTCTGGGAAATGTTGTTGAGCGGTAACGAAAGAGATGGAAACTGAGGGCGCATGCGCACTACTCTTAGGCTTTAATGCCCGGTGATTCATTAAATGGTTTTGGTCACAAAAGAAACAACAATACGGCAGGTTTTAATTTGTTTCACTCCCCCCCCCCCCCTCACAAATTTTAAAACACATGTAGAAATTAAACTGGAAACATTGTAATTTCTATAAAGTGTTCAAAAGGAAAGAAAAGAACTTGGCGTTTCGTTTTAAGTCGTAAAACGAATTAAATATAAAGCGTTTGGTTATCTTTTTATTTATGAGAGGAGTGCAGTTACACGCAAAATGAGCATTTTGTGAACTTTTATTTTTCCCTTTTATTTCAGTAAAAGAATAACGTTTTAGATAATTACTAAAGTAATAAAATAGGATTTGATATTACAAGTAGTTTGAATTTTGAGGTGTATAGACTGTTAGGATCTTTTTGTTGTTTTTTTTTTAATTTTATTCAATGGAAATTAAGATTCACCTCTAGCATAATCATAATATTTCAGTTTCGTACATAAAGGATAATGTGAAATCGGCTTCTATTCCCTCGACATGAAATTAAGCAATGCATTATTTAAGTATTTACAAGAAGGGATTGGCAAGCAATCAACACTTTTGTTTTTTTAATGTTTTTTTACCGAGGGAAAAAATTAGGATGACAACTTTTTAATCGATACAATTATAAAAAAACCGAAATTATAATATTTATGCATATTTTAAAGGCCTAAAATAAAGAAGTACACAAAAAAATAAGAGATGCGAGGATTCTTTTTTTTATTCAAATACGAAAAGTTCTAATGCGCTTAGCGTATAAGGAGCGAGCGATTAATTTTTGCCCAATAACAAATTTGAATAATTCACTAGATTTGTTATTTCTTTCTATGTGCATGCTTAAATTACTTCCCTCGCTTTTTTTGTGCTTGTAAAGTCGCTGTTTTTCCTCTGTGTAAGCAGCTTTTGAAAAAGTTCATGCATAGGCATGATCACAGTTCCAAAAATTGTCAAAGGTCTAAGTTTGCATTGGCGACATATAAAAATTTTTTATGAAGATATAAATTTGTATTTTAAAAATTCTTATTAATTTTCATGAATCATTTGTTAGAAGAATCTAAAACTGTGTATACTTACAGAGCGAAGTCTTCAATAGAGGGAACACCTTAGATTATCGACTCCACTTCTTCACATATGCATCGTTTTAGACGGGGTCACTCCAAAAGTAATGCACAATATTTTTTTAAAAATTTATTTTTTATTCTACATCTTTACAACTTATAGAGGTCATAGATATACACAACATGATCAAAGCAGTTGGGACACCCCGGTGAACACCTGGAAATGGATCATGGTCTGGGGGCGTTTCTCCTGGACGGAACTGGACCCGCTCATCAAGGTGGACGGAAACCTCAATGCTGATGGCTACAGGACCATTCTGGATAATGGGGCACTTCCAGCGCTGTGGGAACACTTCGGTGAAGGGCCGTTCCTCTTCCAGCACGGCAATGCGTCTTGCCACAAAGCAAGATCCACATCTGACTGGTTTGACGAGATGCAGGTTGAAGAACTGGATTGGCCCGCCCAGAGTCCTGATCTCAACCCCCATCGAACATCTTTGGGACGAATTGGAACGTCGTGTGAGATCCAGGATGGTTCGCCCTACATCTGTCCAGGAACTGACCACGACACTCCTCGAGGAATGGAGGTCAATACCTGTGGACACATACCGTAAACTTGTGGACAGTATGCCATGTAGGGTGGAGGCAGTGATAGCAGCTCGGGGTGGTCCTACACACTACTGATTGAAGCTTTTTGCGGCTTTACGGTAGAGCAACAGGTGTTCCAACTCCTTTGATCATGTAGTGTACTTTAGGAACATGTCATTTTTCCACATAATCCTCGTCCCTTTCAACTGCCTTACGCCACCTTGGAACGAGGGCGTGTATACCTGCACGGTAAAAGTCTCGACCACCACGTTTGAGCCACTGTTTAGCAGCGTGCACGAGGGGGTCGTCATCTTCAAACTTCGTTCAGTGTTCTCCATCCAAGTTTTCTGATCTTCTCTGTGTTTTGGGACTGACATGTGGCCGTGCGTTGTAGTGCAGTAGCAGAATATTCTGCTTTCCCAATGTGATCGAACACAACTCATTATCCTGTAACTATCTGCACATTGCTACGGCTTTGCGCAGTGCATGGTCTCCTGCTGCGAGGAGAATTTCGAATATTAGCGTGGCCTCTTTCACCTGATAGTCTGTTTGCCCACCGACTAACCATGCTGCGATCTCCATATATCTTTTTCAACCTTTTGTGAATGCTTCCCGCTGTCTCGTTCTAGGTTCACAGCAAAGGAACTCTATCACAGCACGTTGCTTCTGACGAATGTCCAGTACAGCAGCCATCTTGAAGGAGTGCTATCAGGGCGCCACTCACAGGAAGGACTTAGATTACTTTTGGATATAAGCAGGAAATATGTATCTATGACCTCCTTAAATTGCAAAGGTGTAGAATACAAAACAAATTTAAAAAAATATTGCGCATTACTTTTGGAGTGACCCTCATACTGTAATTACAAGTGTGTTCGGTTTTGTCAGGAGTGAATAAATCGACTTTACTTTTCCACCCTTCTTTTTAAATGGTCATGTAATTAATGAAAACTGGTGCTTTTTTTTCATTTATGAGGGGCGATTGATAAATAAGGTCTCCATGGCTGTAACTTTTTTATTTGTTAACCGATTTTCAAAATTCTTTTTGTATCTTATATTCACATTTGTCCTCTATGTAATGCACTATTCACTTTTCGACATAGTCCCCATCCCTTTCCACGCATTGCGCCAACGCGTGACTAGTTGGGTGAACCCGTCGGAGAGGAATGGCAGCTTTGGACCCTCTTCTGGAGTACGATAACGTCCGCCCGCACACGAGTCACCACACGCAAGAGGCGTTGCAGCGTCTACAGTTCAAAGATGAAATATTGCAGTTCAAAAATGAAAGAATTTGCACATTGAGACTTTCACCACTTCCCAAAGAAGAAAGAGCCCCTTAAGGGACATGAGTTGGTTCTGACGACGAGGTAAACGCTGCCATTCAATCCTGGTGTCGACAACAACTCCGGAATTCCTCTCCGACGGGTTCACCCCACTAGTCACGCGTTGGCGCAATGCTTGGAAAGGAATGGGGACTATGTCGAAAAGTGAATAGTGCATTACATAGAGGACAAAAAGATACAAAAAGAATTTTGAAAATCGGTTAACAAATAAAAAAAGTTACAGCCATGGAGACCTTATTTATCAATCGCCCCTCATACATTAGTTTCATATTTACGGGTGTTTAAAGGTTATGTACATGTTAACGAATGTTAAGAACGAATTTTAGTTTCTGAAATGCCGCATTTATTTTGGGTATTTTGAGAGATAGCTTCAAGGAGTTCTTGGAACACGTTTATTTTACAAAAAGAAATCATATTAAAAAGCGTTACACTACGCTTTCTTCAAAATAGTTCAAAATAGCTACATGTAGTTTTCCACATAAGCTCCGTCCCAGGGTGGAAGCCGTGGCCTAGTGGGCATCCACTGAACACAACTTCTGTGAAACTAAGCAACATCAGGCACGGCTAGTCACTGGATGGGCGACCATCAGTGCCATACAATCTTCACCCCCCTCCCCCAGCTGCTGCGACCATCATACAGCAGTCGTCAATCCAGGTCCATCCAGGGACCCAACTCGTAGGCCTCTAGCCATACAGGTCCTAGATGGACGTATTGGATTCCATTGAATAAATAAAAAAGAAATAGTAATCTAAAAAAAAAAATATTTGTCAGAGTTTGAAAGAAGCATTCTGTTTTTAGAAACGTTCAGGAACCCTCTTTGAAAAACCACCACAGAAACGCTATGCCATTGATGAACTTGAATTATGACTTTTATTTATGAAATAAACTGTAAGATTTGAAATTTTTAAGCTGCTCAATCTGCTGTTCTTTGATTAGATAGGGAAATCATGAGAAAATTAAGACAACCGTGCTATTTCAATCTCAGCAGGTGCCGATTCCGAGAAATTTTTGAAGCTACCATTTATATAAACAAGAATATAATAAAACCATTTTCATTATTGCGCAATTACGGAAAATTGGAAGTAAAATCGATAATCTGGCAGACAAGCTTTATCATAGCTTGCAAGTTAAAAAGCTGAATAGAAAAGTGGCATCACATTTTTACGCATTTCGCTCACAAATGTGTGGTGCCTCTATACGCTTTTCTCTGCCTTGGCCGTGCTCTGTTCATATTAGATCAACGATATAATGGGTGCTCACAAAATCTCTTCACAATTTAATAAACTAGAACTGTTAACTTGAAAATAGTTTATCCTCTGGAATAGGTATAAAATCAAATAAACAGAGTCAGAGAAATTTTAGGACTACGTGTCGATAACATCCAACATCACATTCGTCTACTTGCCAGTGGTAGAAACAAAATTCATTTAAACGTAGCGGGTTGAATGAACAAAAGACTGGACTAATTCGTCCGATATCATGTATGTGTTATTTCACCAAAGTAAACATTTTGGAGACATCTTAAGTGTTTATGATTCGAATCATTAATGATCTAAAGGAAAAAAATCATCGAAGTCAAGTAAACGTCGCTAATCGTTAGTGAGCTTGGATGGAAAATGTATCATGTTTTGATATCTTTCATGAATCCAGAAATTAGGCAAAGTTAAAAAAAAATATTGATTTTTTATTATGAAACAAACTGCGTAGAAGCGAAAATTATATTAATTATAAACAGACTTATACTCAGTTTACTTTCATTATATAACGGAATTACTTCTAAGAAATAAGTGTATATTAAAACACTAGTAGCAAATATACTGAAACTAGCTGATATATCCGGCGTTGCTCGAATTTCAAAAATTCCCTCTAAAGTAAGATGATGGATCTCCGTAATATCAGTAACAGTTAGAAAATAGTAGAAAACAAAACATAAATTCTATGAAACAGTTTACCGAGAGTATAACTTTTAACTTTGCTGGATCTGGATTGTCATGGTCGACCCTCTTCCAATTGGGCCATAGCAGAGTTTTTCCAACCATCTAATTAATATCATTTACCTGATGCTTGGAATTAGCTCCAGTTTAATTTCTTTATTTCTAAGTTATGAAAACCAAAAAAAAAAAAAACCGGAAAACATAAAATCCGAAAAAGTGGACCCAGATAATCAAAAAAAAAAAAAAGAAAAAAAAAAGCAGAAGTTGCTTTTTTGCAAATGATATGAACTATTTTTGGTCCAAATATCTTAGTCGTGCGTGAATTTGACCGGCGCGAACGTCAAAATTAGGCTTATTTTGGAAATTTGGGCGCGAATTTCGAATGCTATATATACTGCTCAAAAGAATTAGGGCAACACTTCTGAAATTCTGAAAATATTTGTAAAAACTCAAGATCAAGACTTCCGATAAAATGTTTCATAGTTTTTTGATAAATTAGATGTGATCTATTGAAATCACTGGGTGATTTTTCGAGTTTCTCTTTCCGTGATTTTAAAGTGAAAATGCCAGAGATCCCTAAAAAACAGAATGGTCATACCATATGACATAGGTCACATGGTCTTCAAACACCATTAATTTGCATGCTAAAACTGATACAGTATTCGGACTTTAATTGAGACAAAATGAGACATCTCAGGCAAGAGATTTTACGCTGCTCCAAAAAGGCTACTCAATCAGGTCCGTTGCCAGACAGCTTTTAGTGTCACCATCAGTGATCCATCGTGCATGGAATCGTTTCCAACAGACTGGTCGTTATTCGCGAAGGGCTGGACAAGGACGCAGACGCATAACGACAAGAATGCAGGACCGATATCTTCAAACTTCTGCTCTTCGCCGACGAACATCAACTGCTAGAGACTTGCAAAACGACCTATGTGCGGCATTGGAGTGGTTGTTTCTGACCAAACAGTCAGAAACAGACTACAGGAAGGTGGTTTGAGAACCAGAAGGCCGAATCATGTACCTCATCTCACGCGCCGATACTGAGAAGCCTGACGTCGGTTTGCCCAGCAACACATCAACTGGAAGCTGCGTCAGTGGCGGTCTGGTCTCTTTACAGACGAGTCCAAATTTCGCCTAACTAGTTGTGATGGGCGTCAGTGTGTGTGGAGACGCTCTGCAGAGCGCTTTGCAGAAGCAACAATGCAACAGAAAGACAACATCGTTGTCCCAGGATGTCTCAATAGTGAAGTCTACATCAAAGTCATTCAGGAAGAATGCTGCTTGTGTTGTGGGCCCTGATTTTGTTCTTATGTAGGATAATGCTCGTCTGCATACGGCACGTGCCACTCAGGAATTTCTCCAAGAATGGAACATTCCAAGATTGGAATGGCCAACAATGAGTCTGCACATTAATCCGATCGAGCATGTGTGGGCAATGTCCAACAAATCCACAATCACTGCGCGACCTTGCGCAGGCCCTCATTGAAGAATGAGAGAACATTCCTCAAGCAGACATCCGTCGACTTGTGCGGAGCATGATGCACAGAGGTCCTTCGAGCTCATGGAGGGAATACACGTTACTAGAAAATACTTCTAGGGAGACGCTGTATCCAGAGTTGTTTTGAGACCCCTTCTTGAGAACAGTTTTCTCAATTTAGTTTCACCAGGGGTTACGTCTGTCATTTATTTTTTCGAAGATGCTTGGAAAACTAAGCCATACACTTGTTTATTTGTTGAATAAATTGAGACCGCTTCATGTGTTCATGGGGTTGTATGGATATTTTCATTCATTTAAATGACATAGCCGTTCTATATCGTGTATTACTAAAAATTAGAATATTATTTTTAAAAAAAATATTTATTTAATAAAATATTTCTTAATGCTTCTAGCCATGCGAAAAAGATGACACTCTTGAAGAATGTCGTGTTATACAGATAAGAGACGATAGAAGAAAAGATTTTGCAAAATACGGTAGGAAAATGTGTTGATTTTTTAATTTGAATTTTTTAAATATTTTTCTCATATATTAGATTTGATTGATATCAAGATTATCATTTGTTATTGACTTGAGTCTATCTTTTTATAAATGCATTTTACAAATCAGAGAAAGGGCCATCTGAAAAGCTAAAAGTATTAAAGAGTAATGAAAAAATAACTTATTAAATTACTTTAGAGATCGCCCAACTTAGAAGTATTTAATTTATTAATTATTAATAAACATGAATTATTTTTTTAGTAGCCTACAGATAGAAAACTCCCCAAATACCTTAAGCTTTAATTTCGCTGAAACCACTTAACGCTGGTTCACCAAGTAGATTTCGTGGTCTGCAAAATAAGGCGTTTCCATTGATCCTTTCCACATTGTGCGATTTTTCTCTCTTGCTATTCACAGAGAATTAATGATTCTGTTTCCTGTTGTAAATTCTAACGAACATGCAAAGAACACATTACTAAAGAAACGAATCAACAAAATGAAAAATAAACGTTCTGAGTCTACCTGGAAAGTATTCAGTTTTATTAAGTTTCATAGCGTTATTAAAAAAAAAGTTACAGGAAATAAATGGGTTAAAGAAATAATAACGGACGATTAATTATTAATATACATTCAAGCGGGTTGTGTTTATTTCTTCCTTTTTTTACGGTTGTTGATTTTTTTTTTATAATCGTACTCTCCTATACCCCTCCTATAGCAGTAATCGAAATTTTTGTTTCCTTTGTCACACACAATAAGGTAGGGAATTCTTGGAGATACAATAGAAAAATATAATTTTAAGTATCGTTTCCTTTCTCGGAATTCGCTCTTTCATGATGAGGAATCCATATAGCAAAAAAAAAACGTTTTCTTAAAATGTATAATTAAAGCCAAACTTAAGTTACTCATTCATTGCTACATGGCTTCTATACCAAATTGGAAGAAAATAGCTTTCTCCTGTTGGGGTATTCTAAATTTAAAATATTTTACAGAATTTGTGTTAAGACATATAGGGCTTACTATTTTTGCGCATAATCACTATCCGATTGTACAGTCTTTCGTTAACTTGAAACAGTACATGCAAGACTCGCATAAATCTGCTTTTGTCCCGGTATAAAGTAATAAACGAAAGAAAAATTCTGCGACTGATATCGAACCAAGTTAATTTTGAGGTAATAGCTCTATTCTTTCAAGCATTTAATTTCCATCAGTTTTTATTCTATTCACGTAGCCATATTCTTACTGCAGGAACACGCCCTCTTTATTTTCCGACTTGTTATTAGGAGTGCATCTTTAAGCTGAAAATCAGAGGGATCGGAAGAATAGCGAGAACTGGAAAGGACAACCTGGTTTGTCGATTGCTTTAAGAATCATGTGATACTCTTTTAAATACGAAATGGGTTAAAATAATAATAATGGTATCAGCTGGGTTAGTGCCTGTAATAGGATGTCTAGCGTGCGCAATTACGCAACAATCTTTTCTGCACTTTCTGAAGCTGTAACTCTGGACCAACTTCCATAGAATTTATGATACAGACGTTTGTAAATGTTCATCACAATTTTTGTCTCTGCATTCAAGAAATACAGAGTATTTCAGACCACTTTTTTCTCGGAAGTTCGACGTCCTAGAGCTTTGGGAGCAAAATATACATGACTAAAGACTATGAAAAATTTTATGGTGGTTTTCGTTTTCCAGAAATGTCCGGAAATGGGCCGTCTGGGGTCCCCCAAAAATTTTAAATGGAAATAAGGGTCGGGTAGGGTGTCGTTGGATAGATCTTGGAAAAAGAAATAACCTTTATAGAAAAAGTTTTTTTTTTTTCAATCGTCTTTCTTCAGGAAATAACCCAATAAAAACATACAGGGAGGTTACAGTTTTCATCACGTTAAATGTTCAGACTCCATTTTAGTACATTACTATCAGTGCTGCCGCCAGGAGGGAATAATATCGCCCTACCGTTTTCTTGCAATTACCCTACATTACCCTACGCTAGTGATATGCGATGTATCGATACACCAGAGAGTCTCGATATCGATAAAAAACTCTTCCACCTAGAGTTTCTTAACTAGAAACCGGATATAATGCAAAGATCCTTACCTGTTTAGAGATTGGTATACCTGATGGACGAAATCGAATGGACTAGAAGACAATGTAGCAGAATCTACAATAACCTAACTCTACAAAAAAAAAAATGTACATAGCATCGACTTAATTAATGATGCGTCGTGACGGTCGTGACGTCATGCCCAAGAAGTTTGGGCCAGGATGATTGGATATAAGGTTGAGTTGAACTTATGCGCTTACAAGCAGGGATTGCTTCCTGTGTGATGCTGATATGACGTCAGAGATAATCAAAATTTCGCTGTATAGCAGTTTTAGTAAAAAAAATTCCCTAAATTCCCGTTTTACCCTACTATTACCCTACGCAGAGCATTACCTGATTTTTACCCTACGGAATCATAAATTACCCTACAATAGGGTAATTACCCTACAAACGGCAGCGCTGATTACTATACAACCCAGGGCATTTCAAATTTGCAACTATGCACAATCTCTGAGAATGTGAAACATTAGTATTGGGCTTTTTATAATGCTACATCATTCAATTGATGCGAATTCATGTAGAACTTGTAAAGAACCAATAAAAGTAAAATTGCTACAATGTAGCATAGAGATTGGGTAAATGTTGTGTTAAGGGTTGAAGCGAATACACATTTTACCTTAATGGGAACCCTATGAAATGTCGCTTTGATTTAATTTGATCCTAGAAACGAATTACAAAAGCATATTGGGAATAATGAAAACGTTTCGTGCGTGGTCATTGTCGATGGTAGACTTCATGTTGAATGCAATAAATGATTCAACGTGGAATTGTATATGTTAATTAAACCGAATGGATAATTTGTTGTTTTTTGTCTGTTGCAATTTTCCCGTTAGGTTTGCTTTTCGAAGGTAATTACAATGAGAGAAAGGGATTCGTGACTCCTGTTGTCTGTTTCAGAGAAATTTGAATAGATGGGATCCGGATTTGAATTTCACAACATTTTCATTCACATGCAAATGTGTTTCTATCGAGGCTATGATCGAACTGGGCGACGTTTGTGTACAAGATGTTTCCATTTTTACTTTTTTTAAGTTCACACTTTTAATTAATTTTCTTTCAAGGTTGCTGTAAAGAACGATATCCGGCTGAATTGGAGAATTTTTTTTTCTTTATTTCCCTCTATTTCTCTGTCTCCCTGTTTTTTCGTTTTTTTATTATCTATTTCCCTTTCCTTCCTTTTATGTTTAATGTGTTCCATGCGTGTTGTCCGTCACAATGGAAATGTCAACCTATAAACACGCTCCTCGGACAATTATCCGTGGTTATGGGTTTGGTTTTTGTGGTTAAAGTCTATGACCATTAAAGCCAGCCTTTTGTCCTTTTGGGTGGGAAATAGCAATTCATAATGATCTCTCCCCTCCTTTCCTGCCCCAAAAATTAACTGTATTTCTATAGATTTGCAGTTATAAAAAAAGAACAATAAGGTGACTAAATACTCCCAAAAGTCAATTGCAAAGTGCTCGGGTCGCCATTGGTGACCCCGACAAAAGTCACGAGCACGCTACCAACGATGACAGCCGATGGACAACGACATAATTAAAGAAGAGGAAATTAAGTCGAGGAATAATAAATAAATGAAGCTTTTTTTAATAATAAAAAATTGCAGCTACTGGTAGAAGCTGAAGATATTACGGATGGCAAAAGGTGACAACATTTAAAAATTAAAATAAAAAAAAAGTTGACATCCGCCTTTTTTTTTATTTTTATTTGCTGCTGTTTTCCATTAAACATTAATTTCCCCTGAAACTACATGGACTCTTAAGATAGAATAAAAACAATGTTTTTATATTTTATTTATCTTTCTTTAGTAATGTGTTCTTTGCATGTTCGTTAGAATTTACAACAGGAAAAAAGAATCATTAATTCTCTGTGGAGTGAGCGGGTTTTATTTATGAATAAACGCACAAATGTATTTTTTACTGCTACTACTACCGTTTCAAAGGGAGAAAATTATCATTTACCTTTTAATTTAAAATACGCTTTCTTATTATTAATAGTAATGATAATAACGTTATAATTTGGTTTGTCTCCGTTTCCCATCTATCATAACAGACTTATTAACATTTCCTTAACCCATTAGGTTTCCATCGTTCTATTCACAGGGGACTTGATATTTCAATAGTTTAAAAAAAATAATCACATAGAAAACAAATTTATTTTATTTTTTGTATGACCATGCCTTGTATGGAAATATTAGTGGAACATGTACCCCAGCAAGATTTCTTTCTGAGCAAGAGAAGTCTTCACAGCTAAACTGCCTTTCTCTACAACTTGAGTTGTTCTTTGTTTTTTCTCGTACAGTGCCGGCCAAAATAGTTGGAACTTTATTACTAATTTCCTTCACACCACAGAAACTAAAAGATATTTCGCAGATAGCACTTATTTTATTCATGTCTGAAGATGTTTTTAGTACAATATCTTGAACGAAACTGAGAAAACAAAATGATAACGCAAACTTCGAAGGAAATAAAGAAATGTTTGCGGGTTTGTCAGGGGACAAAATTATTGGAATACCTCCCAAAAACAAAAATATTGCAACATATTTGTTGTTAAAGTACACTTATTTACTTCAGAATCATCAGTATTTCGTGGGATAGCCTTTCGACCGTATAACAGCAGCACATCTACGCGGCATAGACTGTATTAGAGCCTGGCATCGTTGTAATGAAATGGAGTTCCATGCTGCTTCGATTGTTGCAATTAAATCCATGTTATTCTTGGGTTTTTGGGCTCTAATGTATTTATCAACGTCATTCCACAGGTTCTCAATAGGGAGAAATATCAAAACATAAACATTGAATATCCGCCATCTTTTGAGGGCATCGAGACCCATGGCTCTGAACTAATCCCATTGTTATACAATACATCCAAACACGCAACAACTCGTTACCATCGTTATACAATAAAAACTCGGGCAAAAACGGCGCACTTCGATGAGTAGCAGTATAGGATTGCCTAAATAGTAGCAACCACATGTCGGGCGCATGAGTCTCTATACGCCGCAAGGCGAATACATGTCATCTGGGTGGTTATTCTCCTAGGAATCTCATAGTTCCTGATGATGATATTCCCTCGAAACGCGTCGAACTTGAAATAAACGCTACCATATTGCTCTTAGGGACAGTTTTTATTTATTTATTTATTATTCATCAATGTAGACCAGAATGCAACCTTTAAATTTGTTGGTTCTATATAGCAGCAATAGCGAGAAAATTCAGGTATAAATAAATTTTAGCATGCAAATGACGATTGTTTCACATGAAAAAGAAAATAATGATTTCTTTCTCAGAAGTTAACCTACAATTTTGGCTCTGCGTTTTCGGTGAGACTAATGGATATTAAAGTTATATTGTGGGGGGAAAAATAACCCAATGTTGCTACGTATATATTCAGTTTACCTCCTGCGAGAACCTTTTAAAATTGTTTCTTTGTTATAAAGAATAGGTGAGTCGGTTTCAAAATGATTCATCCAATTTTAAATGAGGATAACTCCATACATCGTGTATTAAGTAGGTATACATCTAATAAAAAAGAAAATTTGATTTTTAGAAGGTTACCTTAGATAAGCTAAAAAATTGCAATTTTACTGATGTGATGCGGACATGTTCTGACTACGGTAGGAATTCGATTGTCGTTTCGATATTACTTGTATAAATTTGAAATTGGACAAAGATTGCTAAGATTCCAAAAGGTATGGAAAGTCATGGAATACTTAAAAATTGAGATAAATTTGGACACTTTTTTATTTATTACTTGAAATTCACTGATGGCTCTCTATATACAGGGCTCATTGAGGAAAAGCAAACCTTACTTTACTTATAAAATAGGATTATGTATTGTAGTTTTAAACATTGAAAGCTAAACTGCTCAGAAGCCATCCGTCGTTGCAATTAAACAAAGCCAGTAGCCACGGAGAACGGCAATTCACAAACTCATTTAGAAACGGCTGAATTTCTTTTAATGAGACGGTGATTTATTTACATCACTCGGAACGACATTAAAAGTATTTTTTTTCAAAAGTTTACTGTTGGAGAAGGGTATTTATTGTAATTATAATTATTATTATTATTATTGCAATTATAATTATTATTACTCTTCCTTCCATTTCACCCTCGCCTCTTGGTTCTTTCTGTTCGGGCGCTTTTTTTTTTCGTGTGGTAGCCATAAATTGTACACTCGATGAAATGATAATAAGTCACCTGATCCATTTCGAAGATCCACCCCCACCGACACGTCATGCAAAGAACTGTTGACGGTCTAATTGGTCTGATAATTAATGGCACAAATGACTAGTTACTTCCATTGTAACGGAACCTCATTAGTTTTCTCTCCGCCTTTTTTCCCTTTCTTCCTACGCTTCTCTCTCTCTCGTGTGGTTTCTATTTTTTTTTATCTTTTTTAAGGGGTTGGGTGATGACATTTGGGGTCTGTTTGTCTTTTTTATGCTGTTTATAATTTGATGAATTCGTAAATAATTCAACGCTTTATTATGGTCTTCTCCCAATGCAATATTTTTAAGTCTTTTTTCAGATCTTAATGAAGAAGCAGGGTGTAATTCTCTTCGGTGGTTTCGTATTACGTTTGATAACTCGAGTGAGAATTTTTTTATAAGTAAATAGAACAGAGTTGTTTCCATTTGTCAAGAGCTATTGAGTGTGTCTTTAGAGATGTGAGCGTTCATGTTATTCAATTGTGGTGATAAATTCTCCTTCTAATAATATATGATTATTTTGACACATTTCAAGTTCTGATTATCATACTGAGTGATAAAGCTACAAACAAGTTTTTTCCCTTCACTAAAACTCTGCGGTTAAATAAGATATTTTGGCCTAAAACTAGGATTTTGAAAAATGGTGAACATATATTAAGATTATTTTTATATATAAGATATTTGGTTTTTAATTAACCTTAGAATATAATTTAAATGGTGAACATGAGAATAAACATAATGGAAATTAAAGTCACCAAAATGCGGTTCGAATCGAATTTCACAATCTTGACTTGAGAAATCAGCAAACAGATGGTACTGAAGACTTGTCTAATGATGTTTGATGTGATGCCCAAGTTATTTCCTTCTTGGCAAATATTTTCTTAATAATCTTGAAACATAACTGACGATGGTTTAAAACCGAAACGCGTATTAATAATAAAACTACGTTGTTGCAATTGAACCCAGTTATCACGATTATTAATTCATACTGTAACATGGAACTATCCAATCTAAATGTTTTCTTGCTTTCTAGAAAAGCGTCATATTTGCGACGAAATGAACGAGTTTATTTATGCATTAGGGCATTTCTGTTAAACTCTTTTTTTGCTCTTAGCACGTCCAGAAAAAAACCGACTGTGACTCAATTTATTCATAAAATGATCATCAGAGTCCTCCATTGCAATTTTCTTGCTTTTATCATTGAGTGACCTTTATTCGTAACTCCTATTGAATGAGCAAGTTGCGCTAATGGACAATTTGCTCAACTTTTAATTTTATGGCATTTGATTTTTTTTAAATTAACATGTCCCCTCTGCTTCTCAAAATATAACTTAAATACACCAAATTTAGTTACATGAACGAGGAGCACTAATCGTTTGCGAAAACAAACCTTTTGTATTCCATTAAAGAATAATGAACTTTTTCCTTAGAATGTCTATAATGCGTGACTATCTGTGTTTTTGGAGCACTGAGTTTTCGTTAAAGAGAAAAATATTAATTTTGATGTATGTCGAGCTGTTTGCTTTAGACGACAGTGCTAGTAAGCTATAAAGTTCCGAAATATTCAGACACTACTTATAAATGCGAATTTTAATCGCTCTTGCATATAAGTTGCACCTTTAGAAACAGAAAAGCCCAATATTGCTACGTTTTCATTTATTATCTGATATCTGTCGAAATGCGCTTGCGAGAACGCTTTAAAATTGAATTCCCACGTTAATGAATAGAAGAGTTGCTGACGAGGATCGCGAAGTTACGCTTCCCAAATTTTTGCGTTTGAATCAGTTTGCTCTCATTTGTGGTTAAGTTTTTTTGATTTCATGGCTTGATAAAAATTAATAAATAAATGTAAATTTAGGAATAAAATTTCATGGCTCTATATGCAAGCTTTTTTATATATTTTTTTAAAATTTTTATCTATTTTTAAGAGCTCGAATAAGTGAAAGTCACTGTATGCTTAGTGGCGATTTTCGCTCTGATAGCTTCTGCGTATTGCTCTTAACAGAATCGCATTTTCGTCATAATATTAGTATATCGCCTGCATTCTACGATGCATTCTGACTGATCAACTGTTAGGAATAGAATCGCCACTCGCTTATCACAAAAGCTGTAAAGCATCATTCTCACTTTGCGCCAGTCAATCCAGTCAAAATCGGTTTTAACTGAACAGATCTCGTAGAAAAAGGTTAGCTATATTGTACCAGTTTAGAGATTTGTTGCATTAAATTCATTAATATAAGCAATAATAGAAAAATGAATATTATACATGGTAGTCTATTTATTTGACTTTACTGAGAAAAAAACTGTCTGGAAATACATGAATAAATATAAAAAAATAAAATGTCAAACCTTGTCGAATGGTACGATTTAATATTAACAAAAGTTCCTTGCAAACCAACCACTTGTTTTAAAGCTACTGAGATGGCAGATAAAACCCGAAAGCCTTAGACACTTACCTTTCTTAAGTTGAAGATATTTGCTTATCAGTAAGCAAGAAATGTTAGATGGAGGAAAGTAATAAATTGTAAACAGAGCTCTCGCCGGTGTTTCTGCTTCGCCGAGCTCCGCATGCGCAGTGTAACATCTGTGGCTACAAAAAATAGTTACAAAAACTGTTTATAAATGCCATCAGGTGTGCATGGTTTTTTTTGCCAATGGCTAGTGGTACGATATAGGCAACCATCCCTTAAATATTTTTTAAGTTTGAACTTTTGAGAATTAATATAATCTTTTGTGACAGAAAATTATGTCTTATATCAAGTAAAAATAAGTTAAATCAAAATGTTCTCTGGGATATTAAAGCGAATATAAAACAAGCTTATACACACTCTATAAGCTTAACCACTCCATCTGTACATGTATTGCATTAGGTAATTACAAGATGCATAATAAATTTGACGTTCCTGCATAGTGCTTAATGGTAATAATAATCATTCATTCAAATTTATAAGTCATGCAATTTTATGTACATGTACTCAACCCGCAAACATTGGTTAATATGGTAGAGAATAAATATAAATATATTTTTGCATGCTTATCAAATACTTTTTCATAAAGCCTACACTTTTCTCTTAAAATTTTGAATTAATTTATCCAGTGGTATTGCTAAACGGTGTACATCCCCCTGAACCATTGAAGCGAAGTCGGGAGAGATCAAAGCTTTGAAATGGAGAGAATAGGAGAAAATAATTTCCTCAAGTTGTGTCCGTTTTCCGTGTTGTTGTTGCTCAATTATTTAATAACCTTTGTGTAAAAGGCTAAAGGGGTCAGTCGGAATGGGGTACATTTGAGATCGGTTGCGGTCTTCCCTCAGTTGTGGTCAAATGGAAACCTACTTTACAATGAGACCCTCGTTTTTAGAAATTCCCTTACCCTCGGTTCTTCCTAACTTTCCTTCATCGTTTTTTCTTTCTCCTTTCAGTATCGAGGCTTGAGGCCTAAAAAAAAATCGAAGAGTTGAAAAGTGAAGGGAAAGCTTCTTTGTCGTTTCTTGTTATTTTTTATTGCGCTTTTTAAACAAAATGTTTTTCTTTTAGGGGGTAAAAATAGAATTCCAACGCCTTCTCTGTAACGCGTGGACAATAAAGCATTACGAAAATTGTTGAATGGAGATCTTAATCAGACACCTGTAAAAAGCAATTATTTGAAGAGCTTTCTTAAAGGAAGAGAATCTGTCCGATTGAAGGTTTCTTAACAATATTGCTACTGATATGAAAAATGCTATATAAGGCGTAAAAAAATAGTGAACTCTCTTTACGTGTTTGTTTCTACACGTAAAAATAAGGGAACGATTTATACACGGTGGATACAAAAATGAGACCCTCTTTTATTTTCGTAACCGAAGCAGATATATCAATTTTGATGAATCCAGTTGTAATTGACCCATCCCACTGTGCACTTTTCAGCATCACAAATATGCAAATTAGGACACATTCAAATCCTATCTTAAAAACCGTAATAGATATACGAAAAATTCCAATTGAAAACTTGTTCAGCATGGAATTCCGAACAAAACAAAACACAAATTTCCAAAATCCGATGAACGGATCACCAACAATCATATGTTAAATTTATTAGTTTACCTCCCTAAGCACTTCACAAAGACATTTGAATGTTCAAAATGCAAATCAAGAAATTACCATAATAATAATAACTTTCATGAGGAATAGCAAATAAAAGGCAAAGGAAAAGCAATTATGATTAACTTTGGAGTAAACTTATTTAAGCACTGTGGCTGTTTGTAAATTACAAATAATTGCGATTGTTGGCGATCCGTTCATCGGATTTTGGAAATTTTTTTGTTTTGTTCGGAATTCCATGCTGAACAAGTCTTTAATTGGAAATTTTCATGTATCTGTTACGGTTTTTAAGATCGGATTTCAATGCGTCCTAATTTTCATATTTGGGATAATGAAGAGTGCACCATGGGATAGGTCACCCACAACTTCCTATTCATTGTATTCATCAAAATTGACATATATGCTTCAGGTACGAAAATAAAAAAGGGGGGGAGGCTCATTTTTGTATCCACCCTGTATACAAAAGATATGTCCTGTAGGGATTCGTTACTGAGTTCGCACCTAAGTTAAAGATATCCATGTCTTCTTCTTCTTCATCTTCAGCTTTTCCCACTTCTATGTGGGGTCGCCGTTTTTGATGAGCTTTCTCCATTTCTCTCTGTCCTCTGTCCACTCCCTTCTGAGTCCCTTTGATTTCAGATCTTCGTCCACAATATCTTGCCACCTTCTCTTGAGTCGTCCTCTTTTTCTCCTTCCCTCCACTTTCATGTTCATAGCTCTTTTACCAGAGTAGTCCTCATCTCTTCTCATTACATGGCCAAACCATCTCAGTCTATTTTCTTGGATTTTGTTATCAATATCTGTAACCTTCACTGTCCCTCGGATGCGCTTATTTCTAATCCTGTCTAATCGTGTCTCTCCGCACATCCATCTCAACATTCTCATTTCTGCCACAATTATCCTTTGTATATTGGATTTTTTTAGAGAGAGTGTTTCCATTCCATAGAGCATTGCAGGTTTCACCACCATCCTGTAAACTTTGCCCTTTAGACGCACAGGGATCTTCTTATCGCAGAGGACTCCATAGACTTCTTTCCAATTTTTCCAACCTGTCTGTATTCTGTAAGTCACTTCCCTACCCGTCTCACTCCATTCATCAACTGTCGAACCAAGGTATCTGAAGTGGTCAGTTTTCCTGATTGCTGTCTCCATCAGTTTCAGCTCCTCGTTTGGGCCTCTATGTTGCAGGCCATATATTCTGTCTTGCTTCTGCTGATTTTCAATCCCCTGTCTACCAGAGCTTTCCTCCAATTCTCTAGCTTTTCTTCGGCCTTTGCTCTAGATCTTGCACATAAAACTATATCATCCGCATAGAGCATGTTCCAAGGCGCTTCTTCCCTGACTTTCTCTGATATGACATCTATCACTATGTTGAACAGGGAAGGACTCAGTGCTGAGCCCTGTTGGAGACCCACTCTCACTTCAAAGCTACTCGTTTCTCCCAGGCAGGTTCGCACTTTCGTCTTTTTCGAATCATGGATACCACTCATCATAAAGGCTTGGCAGGGTGTTTTGCAGCCGGATGCCCTTCTGACGCTAACCCTCTTCCTTTATCCAGGCTTGAGACTGGCCACTCTGCCATACGGTGTCCTGGGCGGAGTTAAGTTATAGGTATCCATGTATTTCAAGTTAAATGAGTAACAAATGAAAACGCATATAATCATAGCAATTGTTTAAAATGTTCTCAAGCGATCAAAAATACCTGATGTGCTCCCAATTTGCTGGCATCCGTCTTCACTTTCTGTTGAAGATCCGCATTATAATGATCATAGGTGAGAAATACAATAGATTTTAGATGTCCTCGTACAAAAAGAAATCTGTAGGGTTGATGAGAGATATTGCAGGCCACGCTACATGAATAACGTCACGTGGCTATAATTGTTCAAGGAATTATTTTACGATATATAGTTATATAATTTTTATTATTATTTTTAGTTGCATAAACTGGGATCCGGACAAAACCCCCACTTTTAAAGGTGCAAAGGAGGGGGTATAAAAACTTCTTCGGGTACGTAAAAATATTGTTTTCGTTAAATAGATTCCTAAGAAACGAATTAATTAAATTTGTAATAAAATATCCCGTTATATTTTTTTAGCCTACCCATGTAGATGTTGGTACTTTAATTTACTCTTTTTCGTATTGAAAACTTCTGCTTTATTTTTAACTTACAAGGAAATTTTTATCTGAGGGGAATAGAGTTTTTTCCTCGTGGAATTTCTGTCCTGTAGATTTTTGTCCCGGACACTTCTCTTATTTGTCACTATTTCATAAAATATGAACAATTCTGGACAAGCCAATGTCACTTTTAGGGTTAAATTATTTTTTCATAATAAATGAACCTACCGTTATTTTTTATGAATTATTTATTAGTTTAATCGTTCTTTGTATGAAATAAATTGTTTGACCATGGAAGTTCAGAGTCTTCGTGTGGAGAGAGCAAGAAATGACTGTTGCGAGAGAGCGAATCGAACGTGAATAGGAAGATAAATGTTTGGGAGGTGGCCTAGAAGGAGGAAATTTGAATGTCACCTCTCTGAAGGTAAAAGAGTTGAGAGAAGGGAAAAGGGGAAAAGAGAGGGGAAGGGAAATGGGAGGGGAAAAAGTCGAGTCGGTGGAGGGAAATTCTAATCCTATTGCCGGTGTGACCGCGATGCAACGTCAAATGAACCACCGACGTTTAGGTTCTTGTCTTTCTGGCAGAGTGCCGAACATCTCTTGGGGGTGGGGACTGTCGAAGTAAACAGGTAAAAATAACGTATACTTTAATTAGGAAAAATTAATTTTAAAAACTGCAGAGGTAATTAGCTATTTACGGTGTAAATATTAATGAGTCACATTAGTGGATGGGTATGGGGAGGGGGGGGGGAGACAGTTGGGGTTGTGAGGGTGGGGTGTTAGAGAGGGAGACGGTTTCTCTGCAAATTTTATGACTGTAAAAGATGTCGAGTTGCCTCCGTCGTGTTTTATTTTATTTACAACCCACAGGAGGCGCTCGCTCACTGGATGAAAGCAGGTAGCTCGTTTTTTTTTTTCTATACTGTTCTTCTTTTCCAATTCTCCGTCGTTCGCTCTTTCTCGTCACTTTCTATTCTCCGCATAGCTCTCTCCATTTACTTTTCCTTCTCTCTCATCGTCGAATTGTGTTCCCAGTCGACCGAGCGCAAGAAAATAATAAATTGTCTACAGTTTCACAGACTGAATAACAAATAATGCCAAAGTTATGAATAATTTTCGAAGAAGAACTCATCACTGTCGATGCACCCGATCGAATATCTCGTATTCGTTCGTCTCTTCGCTTTCTTAATTAGGAGTCTCTGGAGAATCATCGCGACGCAACAGAGAGTGACGACGACGACATCTAATAAACAAACGAATAAGGTTCCTTCCCACACGATTCATTCGGTTGCATTTTATAAAATAGTAGGAAAAAAAATTACGGAAAAAAAACTAGAAAACTTTTTAAAAAATGGGAAAGAAAAAAAAAGTTACCATTCCTGAGTTTTACCTTCGACGACGAAGACGACGACGAGTGCTTCTTCCGAAATTGATCCCTTGACTATTCCCACCGGTGGCGACGACGGCAAAACATTTCTTTTATTTTTACGGGAAATGAATTTTTTAATTCAATTTATTAGGCATCTGCTCTTATTTGCGTAAAAAAGACGAATTTTTAATCGTTTGTTTTGGTAGAAATTAAATTAAGACTCTATTTGTCAAGTGGGCTTTTATTCTTTTATAATTACGAGCATTTATAAAATGTGGTTGCTAGAATTATTCATTAAACCAAATATATAAATATGTAATAATGAATATCTATTGATGAAAAACGTTCGATAACTGTGGAAAGCGACATAAGAGGTAAAACTTTTTTGTGGATAAGAGGTTTTCCTTTAGTGTTATTAATATCTATTGACCGTGTCGAGCGAAAGCTAGGGTATGTGATGGCACATGCTCTGTTGGACCCAGGCGACTTTCAGTGCTCACATTATCCGTGTGTTGCAATATGAATTTAATTGAATTGTAGTGGTTTTGTGCATCTGTTTCAGCGATGAAAAAATTGTTCATGAATGGTTCTACGACAAAACGAGCAATGTAATGGCAGACCATGCTTTTACATCATCTTTAAACAGGGGCGCTTCTAGATTTTCATCCATCGGATTGGATAATTTCTCTCCAGGTTTTTAAAATAGTTGTTAAATTGGGATCATCGTGGCAAATGCGAAATAAACAATAGCGCTAGGCAACTGTTATCAAATCTACTCTTTCCCCAGGGATCCAGTAGGAAAAAGGAGGAGGAAACCCCCAGCTACAAAATTCCCAGAGTACATAAGAGGACATAACCCACAAATGAAGCTTAATTTTTATAATTGATGAAAATAGGAAAGAAAATTCCACAGCCTATCTATTATTCTTTAACGAATATTACGCCAGTAAGAAAGATAGTCCCAGCCTGCGAACTGGGTACTGCTCCAACCAGCCCTGCGATCAAGGGGGTGTAGATAGCGTTAATTTTCCGTGTCTGCAGTGACGCAATTGGTTGGCGCATCTGCACGGTGAACAGAAGGTTCCTGGTTCGAACCCAGGCTGTGAAATTTTCTTTCCTATTTTCATCAATTTTTTTAACATCTCAGGTTTGGCGTGTAAAAATCCTCAAAAGAACATCTAATAATAATTATTCTTTAATTTTTACTTTTTTTATAATTTTACATTTTTTTTATCGAATTATGTAGTGAATATTATTGATCTAAGGAGTTTAAATGATTAATTTTAAATTTAAATGTGGTCAGTCTCCTATTAATGGGGAAAATCGTAAAATTAATAAAAGTAAAAAAATAAATAATAAATAAAGTCACCAATCTTGAAAAACGATGAAGAAACTTGTGAGATGGAAGAAAACTCAAAAGATGTAGTCTATTGAAGATGTTGTTGATAGCAGAAATAAACCCAGTCTATTGAGGATGCAGATGAAGTCTTGTGAAGATAATGTTGATAGTGGAAAACGATAATCTTGAAGGAAGTGTTGGTTTTGAAATACAGATGAAATTTTGAAGAGGGTGATCCAAATATTTGGGATAAAATTTATATAAAACGTTTTCGAGAATATTTCTAATCAGTAGGATAAAACATTTTTGAATGGTGAAAACAGTTGAAATAAGAATTTAACAATTGATATAAAGTTGGTTGTAATTGTTGGTTATGATTGTTGGCTATTGTATACTAGGGTAATTGTTGTTTAAAAGTAGTGTCCATTTATTGTTTAGCTCTATTGATGGCTTAGCTAAATTTTTGTTATTTGTAATGATATTTATTGTTTCTTTAATTAATCTTTTTTTTATAATTTTCTTCTTTTCCAATGATTTTTGTGTTATTCCAATCTGGTGTGTAGTTTTTGGCCGGACGGAAATCCCACCGTCATCGGACAAAAACTCCACTCCCGTCCCATTGCAGTTTGCCAATAAAAAATTAAGTAAAAAAATAGAAACAAAAACTATTTAAAGTTTTCTATATGATTAAAAAAAAATTAAGCATCACTATCTATCTCGGGTAAATAAAATAAAACAAAATATAATTATTTTCTTATGAAAATTAATTTCTTATAAATTTACAAATTAATCGGACAAAATTCTATTCTAAAATTCTCTTTTGGTTTGTTTACATCCAGAAGACATTGGAGGAAATGCTCAGAGGCATTGGGCATAATATCCGTTTATATGGTTTTAGTCTTGTATAACCCTTCACTTAATTTATAGATTTGTAAGATACATTGTTCATTCACATTAAATAGATTTATAAGAAATTAATTATATAAAAATTGTCATAAAATATGCAATTGGATTCTGTTTTATTTTATTCGCCCGAGATAGATAGTGGTGTTTATTTTTTTTTAATCATATAGAAAACTATAAATAGTTTTTGTTTCTATATTTTTACTTACTTTTTTATTGGCAAACTCCAATGGGGCGGGAGTGGGGTTTCCGTCCGGCGGGGATTTTGTCTCGGGGTTCTTGTCCGTGGGTTTTCTGTCCGCCGGGTTTTTGTCCGTATCCCACAAGAACCATAGGATAGCTTCCTGAATTGGGCCCTTACCCTGTTTTTTTTTCTTTTCTTGAAAGAACTAGCTAGAACATTCAGGATAATCAGGATGTATTTGTTTACTTTATATATCATGAAACATAAGAGTGTTCAAAGATAAAGATGATATTACATAAGCAATGATTTTTTCTTTTGGCATACAAAACAGATGGCAAACAAATAAATAAAAGCAAGAAATAAAATTGCTCGTTTCTTCTCCCTTGTGATCACGCCAGGGAAAAAAAAACCAAAATTTCACCGTGAAATCAACATTCTCCTTCGACGTAAAAACAAAAATTACGTCGAGTCATAGGAATTAGTGACGTAATACAGTCAATAGATTTGAAAAGATTTGGTATAGAAGAGAGAGAAAGAGCTTCGGGGAGATGGGGAGGGGGTTATCGATGTAAGATTGAAAGGGAGGAGATGGGGATAAGAGAACCGATGTTAGCAGTCGTTTGTAAGAAATCGGAGGCGTCTGGTTTCATTCGGCAACGATTTCTACAAATGGCGGCTTCCGTACTGCCAATTATTTTAATTGTGGCAATTACAGACGGAGAACAACACTGGTAATTGGCCGATGGCTGTGGCTCGACAACCGGTCGGCGAACTTCACTTGTGCGATTGCCTCCGAGTGGTGCTGTTAACGGCAGGGTGGGGGAGTTCCACCGAATTAAGTCAAGGGCAACCGAACCTCTTTTCTCCTCAAACCGTAGCCGCGATAAAGAAAGAAAACTCAATTGAAAATTAGACAACCAAAACATTTTTTTTCCTTTTTACCCCAAATGAGAATGTTTTTGGTTGAGCTAGGCAACGCTCGCATGTCATTTTTGAGATTCAATGGAGCTAATGATGACTATGCATAAGCATAATATCAATAAATTTAATTTTTTAAATTTAAAAAAAAACAGCATTATGTTATAAAATCATGAAAGTTAGTTTTCTCATTCTCTGATTTAATTTGTATATTCAATGCGAAAACGGTACAAAAATTGGAATAAGCCTGTTACTAGATTTTCTTTGAATTTAAAATGAAGACTTCGTAAAGGAAAACTTTTACTTTTAAAAACCGCTTCTTCTTTCTATTGAAATTTATATTTTATAACATGAGCTTTAAACAAAATTCATATTGAAATCCTAAACTTGATTATTTAATTAGAAAAACTGATTTCCAATTTTTATTAAAATCGATACTACCTAAGCGAGAATTTAGTACCGATTGCCCGTTTAGATTTTATAAAAACCCATGCAAGTCATTTGTTATAAAGGTTACTTTCACCGATAATACCTTTAATTCAATAAATGCTTATAAGAACTATAGAATTGTTTGTTTGATCTAAAAAGTCTAAAGTGGCATTCAACATTATGTCTTCGCTTAATCTTCTTCTTCTTCATCTTCAGCTTTTCCCATTTCTATGTGGGGTCGCTGTTTTTGATGAGCTTTCTCCATTTCTCTCTGTCCTCTATCCACTCCCTTCTGAATCCCTTTGATTTCAGATCTTCGTCCACAATATCTTGCCACCTTCTCTTGAGTCGTCCTCTTTTTCACTTTCATGTTCATAGCTCTTTTGCCAGTGTAGTCCTCGTCTCTTCTCATTACATGGCCAAACCAGCTCAGTCATGGATACCACTCATCATAAAGGCTCGGCAGGGTATTTTACAGCCGGATTGCCCTTCCTGACGCTAACCCTCCTCCTTTATCCAGGCTTGGGACTGGCCAGCCCGCCATACGGTGTCCTGGGCGGAGTTATGTCTTCGCTTAATAAGTATTCCTATTCACTTAGTCATTTCATTTGGTTATGTCATTTTTCGTCATAATCATTTTTCTCTCAAATTCGAAGTATAATGCTGCCTCTTCAGTGACATTTTCATTTCATGAATTAATTTTGTGTATATAAAATTTTTTCTACATAATAATAACTTTGGAATAATTATCTTCAATAGTCCCCTCAGAAATATTAGAAATATTTTTGAAATAAAATTTATATTTATTCATCCTTTATTCATTTTCGCGAAATGAAGTAATTTTTAAATAAATACAGCAAGAGGCTGAATTAAAAATTTATATAGACTTTGTTATCTATAGACTTTCCATAACAACAAAATGGATAGTTTACATCCCAACACTATTAGATACATTGAATGAAGACTAGCTCGATTGAGACTTTTTTAGGAGAAGTAATCGCCGTAATCAGGAGTGTTGAAGAATGTATACACTTTTTGGCCCTCTCTGTCGTAGTAAATTCATCCTTCTTATTTTATTGATCGTCAGAATATTCTTTACACGCGCATGGTTACTCCCCCCCCCCCACCCTTTCGTCCCGAAAATCTTTTTTTTTTCGATTCTCCATTGATCAATTAGCTTGATGTATTTCCCTTTAATTATTCAAATAAATTAAAGAGAACAAATATTGAAATGGGTGAATATACGGGGAATAGCACATGCAGTCAGTGAATAATATTTCTCAAACGCGTATAATTAACAACCAACAATAATTCCAGAACCACAAATTAAAACGTATATACCTTGTCACAGAGCAAACGCGACACTGAACTGGTTGGAAGAACAAAATATTCACCTTATAAAATGGCCAGGAAATAGTCCTGACCTTAATCCTATAGAAACAATTTGGGGTAAAATGTAGCGAAACGTTACCATATGTAAAATTTTAACAAACTAGGATTTATTCAAAACTCTGTCCCATGTCTTGTGTGAAATACCGAGAGATGATTGTCAATGTCCCATAGACTCAAGGAGACAATGTGTGCAAGCAGTTATTAATGTTACAGGCGGCTGGACCAAATACTAAAAGAATCTCCAAACTTATGTCCCAGCATAGACAAATCTCCAAACTTTTGGCTTCAATACTGTTTGTTTTTCTGTATGTTTTGTTGAAAGAAATTGTTTGAAGTACATAAAATTTTTTGTGTATAGAGAAAAAACTAAGTAACGTTCGAATAAATCATGAACGGATATATATTAAGAGAAGGACGTGACACAAGAACCCTGGAATACAATAAATAATAAATATTAATTAAAAATACAAATTAGATAAAAAATAAGGTATAATAAAC
>JAHWFO010063991.1:2835340-2907209 GCA_023313115.1 Rhysida immarginata | reverse complement strand
TTCCCAATTTGCTTCATGTACAGGGTGTTGCAGATAACTACAGGGCAATATAACGGGAAGCCTACCCGCTCGATTGCAGGGGCCGGCTCGGTCGATTGGCAAAATGGAGGGAGAAGAAGGTGGCCTGCAGCAGCCTGCAGATTCCACAATCGGGGAGGGGGTTGAATGTCAAAACTGTAAAGTTTTTGATAAAATTATCCAATTATCTGTTGATGTTGAGCCGGCCCCTGCAAAAGAGCGGGTAGGCTTCCCGTTATACTGCCCTATAGTTATCTGCAACACCCTGTACATATAATACTATATTTCAGTTTACGGAACTAAATCTTTTGATTTATTTAATCACTTTTAAGTGATATATATATATATATCGCTTCCTGCCTCAAAAAATCAATTTGGTTGGAGTTATTTTCGCGGAAATAGATATCAAAGGGGGAAAAGTTTAGAGTAAGTTTATTTTTTTCAAGTTGCAGTCTCTTTGGAAAACTTATCTTTAGACTTATGATAATGACAACATTGCAACATTAAAGTTTTCGATTGGGACATTAACTCTCTTTACAGCAAGTAACTTTCTTACTTCCGTATTTAACACGCAATTTTCTACCCGTCTTAAGGTAATTAACAAAGAGAATCTTTTTGAGAGCGAAAACCAATCTAAGGCGTACAATGTAATACAGAGCCGTGAAATATGCGCTTATGGTTACTAATGACATGATTCAGATACGTAGTTTGAACGGGAGCTCGTCCTGACTGTTTTAGGTAATTTAGAAGACAATTTCCCTGTCTTTAGTTCTTTCCAGTCTCTTTTCCGTATTTATCTGATAAAGATCCTTTCTGTGACAAATGTAAAGAAAAGTAACTGTGATAGATGAAGTATGACGAGCTGGTCTGCCACCAAATAGATGGTTTTTTTTTTTTTTTTTAGATTATAGGATTGTAATTTGGTAGAATGGTCTGTTCTTAATGGTTCTGCACGATCCTAGAGGGGAATTCATTTGGGGAGGTTGCTGGAAAGGCAGAAAACAATTACTCGTTTCGCGGTCAAACTGAACATATAATGATGATTTAAAAAAAAAGAAGGCTTTCGGTATTCAGTACTGATTCGTGCCCTTGGCTTTCTTACGTTTTTTATTCTTCTCCTTTTCAAGGGTAGAGAAAAAGTGTTTCCTTTTATTTGTATGACGACAACTTCAATTTGCCTGTAGATGTTCTGCAAGATTTTAAAGTTTATTAAAGTGTTTGCTTAAAATTCTGTCTATATATGTTTAAGTGCAGCATTACATTTCGGAGATATTAAAATATTTGAAATCTTAAAGTGTTATATTATCGTCCAATCAGGAACAAGGAGAAGCATCAGAAGAGGAGACGACTAGATGAATTTTTATTAAAAAAATTGATGTATTTTAATATTATTATTATTAAAATTTTAAAGAGATTTTATGTGATTTTTTTATATAATTAATACACTATTAAGGGAGATTGGATTTCTTTAATGAAAAGACTACTCTCAAGGCCAATTGCCGTCTGCTCTATAAATAGGTCGATTGATTTTCGTTGCGTGGCAGAGCAATGCGTCAATAATGGGGCACGGCGAAGATAGGAGAAGAAGAAGACGGCGAGAGACACAAGAGAGACATAGATAGAGAGAGTGAATAAAAGGAGTGAAAGTTGAGTTAGTTAGAATGGGTGCCGGTGGAAAAGGGGCGCTCGTAGCTTTCCGGCCATGTTAAACAATCTACAGCTGTCTCCGACATAATGAGAAGTGACCATTACGTGTGGGGGCTGTGCCTCCACTTTAATAGGCCTAAGTGACGGAAATGGCCAGAGTAAAACAAAAGTGGGCCAATAAATCGGGGCTTATCTCGAAGAGGGGTAGGGGATAAGGCAGCGCGCGCTCCGGCCGACAGAGACCGACAGCGCTGATAGTCGCGTGCGTTTTCTTTGCTGACTACCCCCCACCCTCGAAGAAGCCGCCGTTGCGATAACGCTTCGCCAACCTCGCGAAAAGGAAAGTGTAAAATATATTGGGGAGTTTTGGTGATCCTTTTCTCTACTCCACTCTTCTTTTTCTTTTTTCGGGAAATATACTTTACCCCCCTACCTCCTTTCGTTCTCTCCCCTCTCTGTGTGTGATCTGTTGTGGTATGTTATTTCTCCCTTCTTTTTTCTCATGTGATCTGGCTCGTTTATAGAAGCAGATCCCTCTCTTTCCCTTTTGGCCTCACCCGAAGGATCCAGGCTTAATTCCAAGGATTTCCCTCCCTTCTCTCCACTATTTATCGTTACTTTATTTAGCACTTGTCACCTGAGTCTCTTGGGGATGGGGATTCTTTGACAAGCAATACTTTATATTTTTTTAATATTCGATTGAAAATTGAGCTTATTGGTTTGTTATAATACATGGTATATCAAATTTATCCAGAAGTACAAAAAAAAAGCAGATCCGTCAGATAAACATCCTTAAATACCGGTGCATTTATAATTATTTAAGACTGAAGTGTGCGTTTTGAGATTTTCCAATGTTGATAAAAAATGTAATACCTGAAGGCCAGATTAGCTATATGTAGACGGAAGTTGTCAAAAGTTATAAGCCACTAGTGGAATGATGAAATTTAATTATTGTGGGACCAGAAGAAAGGTTTAGTTATGTATCCAGAGCATCAATCCAAGACTAACTTGAATTTTATTTAATCAACAGGAACCCTTTATTTGGATGCACTAGTCGGGAAGAAGTTGTATATATCGTCAACATAGGCTGCATTCGGAGAAGTCACTGGTGAAATTTTCGAGAATCAAAGAATTCTCGGTGAATTCAAAGTGAATTAATTTTCCAGTGTCTTTAATTATCTTTAAATGTCGCTTTCACTTGTTTTGCGGCAGCCATGATGGTTGATCGAAACAGTTTTTTTTTCACTGATATTTTTCGAGTGGAAAAGTAGAAGGAAATTCGAGGGGGAAAACATGGATTTTCGTTGGAATCCCGAACGCCGAGAACTCTGGTGGTTCTCGAACGACAAAGTTGAAATAGGGAGAAATATCAAAACATAAACATTGAATATCCGCCATCTTTTGAGGGCATCGAGACCCATGGCTGCCATGGCTCTGAACATATCCCATTGTTATACAATACATCCAAACACGCAACAACTCGTTACCATCATTATACAATATCAAGTCGGGCAAAAACGGCGCACTTCGATGAGTAGCAGTATAGGATTGCCTTCCTCTTGCCCTCAAAAAATGGCAGCTGTACCCATCATTCAATGCGAAGATATTTTTCCTTATAGTGGAAAAAGTGGCTGTTCTCCTAACACACCCACATATGTGTTAAAGACTGTTCTTAGGGACTTGTTCTTGCTGTTTTGGGCACTGTTGTAATCAAATAATAATAAAATATGAGTTTCCTGTCTTTTCGTATGATTTAACACTTAAGAGTTTATCTATGAGGTTAAAGAATATCGTCATTTGGGAAGAAATTGAAACGGCATGAGCAGCAATTTGTTTGGACACTTTGCCCAATGCTGCCCAAACAGCAGTTGCCTTACTAATAAGTATCTGGAAGCTAATAGTAACCACTTTGAGTATAATTTTAGAGCAGCCCTAACGAGCATGAGCCGCGAGCGAAAGCGTTGGCTCGCTACTTTTGAAACGAACGCTCATAGGTTGGGTTCCACTTTCAAAAAGAGGGGTTGGAATCTAATAATGTTTTTAACCTATAAATCATTTTGATTCCTTGAATCATAATTATCCTAAGTGCCTTCTTTCATAATTGCTTTGTCCGAATGTGAATAGAAAGGGAATAAATACAAAGTGTCCCAAATTGATGTATACACTCTTTGAAACGTTACAGCTCAGCAACGAAATGAGATAGAAATATAAGGTTTGTTGTGTATGATCCAGACGGCTCTAGAAAAGCATAACAACACGTTCATTATTGTTCATTTGTTTATAAACCAAAATGGCGGGGAGACTTTTATTCGATGAACGTAAGTGGATACAGAAGTGATATTGGAAAGTGGAGAATGTTCTTGAAGTTTAACGACGTTGGAGGGTTGAATTTGGTACAACACCGCCATAAAGGGGCTTCACCTCACTTTCATGTCGATGTGAGAACTTTCCTCGATCACACATTCAATCACAGATGGATAGGACGAAGAGGAAGTTCTACGGAGTTCCCGCCTCGATCTCCCGATATAACTCCTCTCGTCTTCTACCTTTGGGGAACTTTAAAGAACACGGTGTATGCCACAAACCCACAAACAGTGACAGAATTACATGTACAGAATTACAGAATTTTGAACATGTACGGGCTTAAAGAAGTTTAAGGAATAAAATACAACTAACCTTATATTTCTATCTCATTTCGTTGCTGAGTTATAACGCTTCAAATAGTGTATATATCAATTTGAGACACTCTGTATTGTACGTCGCCAAATTCTTTCATATTTCAGAATCAAATTCAATAAAGCGATTCCATTTATCGCTCACCAGTTTGTCTTTATTCACATTCATTCACCCCACTCCCCTTCTCCTTCATGTACGAACTTTGTACGGGGTGTTTGTAATTAACTGACAGTCTCAGAGCCATCTGTACCTCGATTTCTCAACCGGAATGGCACCAAATTTAGTAGGGAACTATGGAAGAAGGATTCTACGAAAACAAAATTTCTAGTTTCAAACGTCGCCTAAAGGCGAAAAGATGGCGCTGTTAATTTTAGACATATTACAAAGAACAGAGAAATGTGAGGGACATCTGTGAGCGTTACATTTTACGAGACTGCTATTTCATCTTTTTTTTTTCAGTATCCGCTAAATGCAGCAATTATTTCATATGTTGCCGCTAACTTCCTTACAAAGTCGTACCCTGCCTCTGAGAAGGGAAAGACTGAAGAGGAGACTAGTATTTAGGAGAATGGTATTTTTGGTGCAAATTGTCTCCTTCTGAGACAAAAACAAAAATTAAAAAAATGCTTCTTCTAACTATTAATATAAGATTTTTGAGTAACATTTTCTCGTATATGTAAACTGCTTTGATTGCAATCAACAAAACTGTGTTAATCATCTGAAACATGGCAGCTATATTATTACTCAACACATGGGACGCAGAAGTTTTAAAATGAATAAAAATACATAAACCTGACTATAAAAAAAATATGGTTTAGTTTTCTATGAAAGGATAAACTGGAGAGATTGCATTGTTCTGAGATGCACATTTGTATTATAAACAAAAAAATTACAATTTAAATTACTGAAAGTCATGTAAACCACAAAAAATGTTTGCTACGGAAAATATGAGCGCGATTCAGTTATCGTACCTTCGGTAGGTTCCTCGTTTTCCGAAATTGTGAAGATTATAAGGTACTACTTTTTTAAAGAACTTTCCTTATGAATATTCCTTCAGTTTTTACATTCAAGCTCTATTAATCAATAAATAATTTAAACAGGAAGGAAAAACCGTTACATCTCTCGTTGGAGTAAAATTAAATACGAGATGAAAAATTGGGAAACACTTAAAGTAGAAACCTGTAAGAAATAAAACCACATATCCACAAAGAGGCTATGCGGTTTCATGTCTTTCAATTTTGTCTTCATCTTTCATTATGTCATTATTTATGATGACCCTTAACTTTTGAGTCGATAAGAAGCTTGATTGGTCAAAGTTGATATTCGCCACTCTCGTGTGCCTCCCCCCACCTCCACTTTAAGTGGCATGCAAAGTAGTTATTAGAGAAAATCTAACAGCAGTTGAAGATATCAAAATTACGTCATTCTTCGCCTCTTCTCGTATTTTTGGGACCCAGTTTTAATTTAAGTTTTAAGAAATACTCCGATAGGTCTTAAGGAAACTTTCGTCCTACAGTTGACTATGAAGGGCCTGAGATCGTGGAGGCCGGAAACGTTTTCCATAGTGCCCTCACCAAAGAATTCCTGCATTTTTCGTAGAATCTCTTTCGCATACAGGAACAAATTTTTTTTCTTGCAAGTTTTTCAGCAAAATATAAAACTAGCCAAAAGTATAAAATTACCCGCGACTGCCATCTCTTTGGTAAACTGAAGGGAATCCTTCGCGAAACGAAGTTTGAAGATGACGACTCCTCGTGCATGCTGCTAAACAGTGGTTCAAACGTGCTGGTCGAGACTTATCCGTGCAGGTATACACGCCCTCGTTTCAAGGTGGCGTAAGGCAGTTAGAAGGGACGGGGATTATTTGGAAAAATGGCATGTTGTTCCAGAAGGATGTATCTATGACCTGAGTTGTAAGGGTGAGGAATAAAAAATAAATTTAAAAAAAATGTTGTTCGTTACTTTTGGAGTGATCCTCATACAATAATTAGCAGTTCGAACATAGCCTATAATATCGCATATTGCTACGAGATGATGTTTTTGCAACGCACAGTAAGGAAGTGACTCAGCCGTACATGTAAGTGTGCCTTGTGGTGCCCAGAACTTGTGCTGAAAAATCTCATCAAAGAAGGGCTTGCTGCAACGATACCAAAACTGACAGAACGATGGCAAAATTTCCCATAGATTTTATTGGGGAATTTCTCTAATGTAACGACCCTCACGTCGCCCTAATAAATGAGTAATGTAAAGAAGAAATAAATTGTAGTATCAATCATTTTGAATAGCCTAAATAAGAGATAAAGAGATGAAAGTGCCGTATTATTAAGTACCGAAAGGTGCTTTATGCTATCAATGTGGGGAAACTTGTCTGTCTGTCCGTTCGTAACTCTAACTCCTCAAATGCTATGAAATATTTTCAAAATCTGTTTTCGTCAGTCGATTAATATGATTCATGACACGAACCAATCACAAAGATGATCGAAATCGGCTCAATGGCACGTGCACAAATGGTACCTTCATGACCCCACCTAGCAATTTTCAAATCTCAGATATAGTAAGTAATACATCAAACAGTCGTAACGATGAGCTATAAGCAGTTATAACTTCATTAATTACTGTTTTCGCCGATCGACAAATATGGTTCCGCGAATTAACCATTTTGAAAATGGTCGTAATCACTACACTGCTCTAATCGTACCCTTATGACACCTTCTAAAATTTTCATTGGTAAGATATAGCAAGTAGCATATCAAACAACCCGAAATGATAAAATAAGAGCGAATTAAACGTTACTATGTATGTTTTCTTCCCTACATGCTCAATCGAGTTCATATTCGGAGATCGTGCTGGCCACCCCTTATGATATCTGTTAAAATTTTCAATGATAAGATATAGCATGTAGTACATCAAACAACTCGAAATGATGAAATAAGAGAATATATGAGAATAATTACAAAGTTGGTTGAATTGATCCAGTGGCACATGTTCTGATGACCCAATATGGTACCATTGAAAATTTCAATGCAAAGATATGGCATGTAATATATCAAACGACTCGCAACGACCTGTCATGAACGAATATATAAGAATAATTACAAAGTTCGAAAAATTACCGATTTTAAATCACTGGAACATGTTTTTATGTTTTCAAAAGCAATTCAGAAATTTTGGAAATATGTTTCAAATAATTTGTGACAGCAGTCAGTTTAGCCTTTCGGTACTTGGTTATGTCATTCTTTAATGGTTTATTTATTTGAGTCAATATTATTTTTAAAAATTCCAAGATTTTATTATAAACTTTTATTTAACACACAGCTTCTTTCTTTTTTGTCTGTCTGATTCGTTCAAATCATGTAATTAATTTTTCACTGCTTCCCGTTGTTCAAACTACTCCAAATTTGGCACTGATTCATTTCCAATAACAGTATTATCCAGTATAAAAATTTTCATAATTTTTGATTAAAACAGGATTAAAACTTGTTTTTCATTTAATTTACATTCCGTATATGGGATTGGGCCACGTATTCATTTTTCTACATATTGGTAGTAAAAGAATGAGTTAAAAATTGATTACAAATCCAAGAATAAAATAAAAAACATAAAAAAATCTTTTTAAACGTACTCTTTTACTTTAAAAAGCGCACTCAAAATTAAAGAATAATTTTTGGGTGCCTCCCATTTAAAGAGGAATTCATAAAATTAAAAAAAATTATTAAAAATGTGGTGGTGCGTTTAACATCTTCTTAATAATCTTCCAATATTTTGCATGGCTTGAGTGGAGTGAAAAACTTATTCATCATGTACTTAAACCAAAATATATATTTGCATTTTCACAAAGATAGTTTAGAAAATATTTTTATTCGTGAATACTCTTGTTATTTGAATTTGTGCTTAATAATATTGAACTCAAATCTCATTATTTTTGAAATCGCCTAACCTCATAACCGTATTTGTGATGTCTGTCTAAGAAAACAGAGTGCGCTATAGCTTTCTTGGAAACACAGAATGGAAATTTTTTCTGGTAACAATGTTTATCATATCTTGCATCGCGTAGGTTTGGTTTGTTTGGTATTAACGTTCTTTCAACTGCTATGATCATTTCAGGATGGCGTTATAGGGTCCGCAAATTTTGCCTCGCAAGGGTTCTTTTTCGGGTTAACGTGCAGCCGCAGACGACTACACGGGACCAACGGCTTTACTTCCCTTCCGAAGGAAGTGCGTGATCTCAGGATTTCCCCCCTGAAAAAATCCTTGTTGTCCTCGGGCATCAGAGGCGATCACGCAATCACTGAGCTACCGAGGCCGATCTACACGAGTAGGCATAGAGTTTTAGTACAACTGTGACACAGTAATGAGTGTAAAAATTGCGAAACGGTTCAGAGCAGTTTCCTTGTGTTCCTTGTGTTTGCAAGCAGCCGTTACACGCAACATGAGAAAATCAAAAGCGTTTGTAATGAAGTGGGTAAAGCATTTGAAAGATCACAAAATTGCCGATGACAAAAACGTCTCCAATGTGCGCAGGCAAATATGGATCGTAATTGGGGCAATGTCATTTTCTGGGCTGAATCCTCGTTTTTCTTTGTGGTTCCCCTCGTCGAGCATGGTTTTCCCCATAAACAAAACTTTGCACCATACCGTTAAGCACCCTGTTAAGGTACATGTCTGGGGCTGTCGCTCAAAAAATAGATTTGGACATAGAGATGTAAGACAGCCGAAACTGTGGACACTTGTATAATACCAAAAAGGAAATTTATGAATGAAAATTAAGTGGAATAGTGGTCTCTTTTTTTTTCTTTTCTTTTGGTGTTAGATTTGGGAATTTGTGTCTTTCCTGGAAACCTTATCGCTCAAAGAATGATCCAAATCTACAAAAAGTGTATTAACATCTGTTCGAATGTTGTACGGAAGGACAAATATAAACTGGGTTCTTCAAGAGGACAATGATCTGAAACATCATAGTAGGCTGTGCACGCAATGGAAGGCACAACATGACATTGCACAGATAGATTGGCCGTCTCAGTCACCTGATGCCAACCCCATAGAAAATGTGTGGGCTTACATGAAGCATAAGCCCACTTGGAGTTATAACAAGCTGATTCGACAAAATCGACAGATTTAGAAGTCCTTGCCTCTAGAGTTTGCTGTCCGCTTTGTTATATCGTGAAACAGTAATAATAAACTTTGTTATATCGTTCTATCTGGAGTTTATCTTCTCATTTCCCGAAAATAAAAATTTTTAAAGTTATAGCGCACACTCTTTTCTTAGAGAGACGGTACTATGAACTTTAAAATATAATTTATTTTTTATTATTTAATATATTTATCATATGAGCGTAAAGCGTTTGAAAATTTTACTTGTTCTAAAGCGAATGTAATATGAATATTTAAAATGAAACTGGTATTTTTCGTAGGCGCAAGAGTATTCCTTCGCGTGAAGAGGGAAACTAAGCTTGAACATAAGAAGTGCACAAATAAGTTTTTAATCTCATTTGAATCGCATCAACTTGTGTTCATTTGCTTTCATTGTTTCTCCATTCCGTTCCTTTTTTTCTCTTCTTCCCTTTCTAATCCTTTTTTTATTTTATCCTTTCCCTCTTCTTTTTTTTCTCCTTGGTTTTTTTCCCCTTTCTATTTACCCTTCTTTGCTTCCACTATCTTCTTCTTACTGAGGAAACATTCTCATTCCGCCGAGTCGTTTGAAAATCATCTGTTTTTCATTGGCGTTGCATTAGTTGTCGGCGGCCCCCGTGTCTTTCGATTGTTGGATTGCATTGCTGTTAATTTCATTTGCAATGGAAATGACGCCTAAGCCTCTCCCCGAGCTTCCTTACCCACTCCCTCCCCTTCCTCTCTCCTTACCCCCGCTCCGTACCGGGACGTTGTACGGGAGATTGGGTGCACGGGCAGGTGCCGGGGATCCGCGAACGGGGGGTAGGCTAGAACAAAGAGGGGTGTCACGAACGCCACCGGAGGAACGAGCCGAAAAATGCCGTTTTGATTTGGTATCAGGGTGAAAATGAAGAGCTTCGTCGACCGATGGAAATCTGCTTAATTGACTCGGGGGCCTCAATGAGTTCAATCAGCGTGGGGGTGTGAAATGGGGGGTTGAGGGGGGTTCTTAATCTGGCAGCCACCCGAGCAACCGTATTTGTCTAAGATTTTGCCGGGGACCCCGCGCAGCGAAAATGTTATTGCGTACGATTTAATTGATTTGTTCCTAACTTTTCATTAGGAATGAAATTTTCTATCTGCGTGCGCATCTGGTGTGATTAAAACAAGAACTCTCTCTCATTTTTACGAGCGGGGCTTCGGCGCTAAAATGAAAAGAAAATAAAGTCTATAAAAACAAAACCGGAATAAAGAATGATTGCATTCGGGGCCCTCGCTTAATGCCTCGCCTCCGCCGTCTTGATTAGAAATAAAGAATTTTATTATAGTCCAAGAAAGCAATGATCCAGCATAAAATGAGAAAACTTAATCTATTTATGGCTTGTTCTGGGGAACGGGAGCTCCCTCTCCTCCTCCACCTCCACTCTTGACTTGTTTTGTGCGCTTGCCCTGTATATAAAAAAAAAGGCGGAGGAAGAGTGAGAATGGGTTCGGTATGAGAAGTCGTCCGTTTGAAATTTTACATATGATAATAAATCGCCCTTCTAATACAGTGGTTGTCATAAATGGAGGAGAGCGAAGGGGAGGGAAGGGAAAAAAACCCAAGATGATGCTCATCTTAATTTGATGGGAATGGAAGAGTTCATATACAAAGAAAGCGAGAGACTAATGAAACTTATAATGTTTTAAACGACGTTGCTGGGAAGCGAGAATATCGCCCATGATATGTCCTTCCTGGGGAAGGAAACTATAATGTCATCAAAAAACACCGCGTCCACGCCGTGTAAAACTTGGGACATGAATTGTTGCTTCGAATAAAGTAACATTACTTGCCCTGGTTCTCTTCCATCGCACGGCTGCATAGAAAGAGATTTCATTGTCTATATGATTTAATGTCGCACGATATCGTAATTAATTCATGGTTACATTTTAAATATAGTGATTAGATGTTTTCTAAAGCAAATTGCTTTTATGACAGGTCAGACCGGATGATTATAATTGGCATGTGTACGGTTTCACGAAGTTCACCTGTAAATTGAGTTTCTCGCTGTTTGTAAATATCGATTCAGATTTTGAAGAGCAGGAAACTGAGTCACATCGTAGAATTTCTCAACCCGTCGGGGAAAGAGAAAGGTGAAAGACATTATTATCCTTTTCAAATTTAAACCCTTCGATCATCTGTCATCTTCCTTTCAAAGTGTTTTGATAATTGTAATTAAGCATTTTCTTTGTATAACATATGATATAAAAGTCACTGAATGTATATGCGCACGATTGATGACATTGCATAAAGTTTCGGTTTGAGAAATGACATTCATTTGGTTTCTTATGAATCTTAGATGAGTATGTATTTCAACTGTACACTTAATAAGGAGAAATTTTTAGAAACGAAAATATAAAGATTCTTGACTAATTTTTTTTTTTTCATAATATTAGCCGATTCCAGAAATCCGCTTATGTTGTCTTACTATCATTGCTAAGGTATTGGACCCAGTCCGTGCATTACAAGACTTATTTTGTCTTAAAATGCTGAGGTTTTAACAATCGTTGACTTTTTTTTATGCTTCTTCATTTTGTAATTTTTATCGCACCTACACTACCCTATCAAAAGTCATGGGGCACCATCACTTTAATAGAAACTCTCAAAAATATACATATTTTAGTATCTTGTTGGTCCACCTTTTGCTGTTATCACAGCTTCTACTCTCTGGGGCATACTGTCCACAAGTTTTTGATACGTTTCGACAGGTAATTTTCGCCATTCTGCCATAAGTGTCTTGGACAGTTCGGTCACGGATTTCGGGAGTTCCGCACAAGCGCGCAATCGATGTTCCAACACTTCCCACAGATGTTCGATGGGGTTCAGATCGGGGCTCTAGGCAGGCCAGTCAAGTTCTCGAACCCTCTTTTCATTAAACCATGTGCCTTCAGCCCTTGCTTTATAGCATGCTGCGTTATCGTGCTGAAACAGAAAAGGGCCGTGCCAAAGTGCTGCCAGAGAGATGGGAGTGATGCGTTGTCCAGAATGTCTTGGTAACGCTCTGCGCTTAGATGTCCTTCCACAGAAACGATTGCACCCAACCCATACCAAGAAAACCACCCCCACACGATCACCGATCCTCCGCCGAGCTTCACCGTGGGCACAACACAGCTTGGCAGATAACGTTCGCCATACCCAAACCCGTCCATCCGATTCCCAGATGGTGTAGCGGGACTCATCACTCCATTCAACCATTCGCCTTTGATCCAGAGTCCAATGTCGTCGCTCTAACAGTTTTGCCTGCGAGATGGCACTCAACAATTGTACCTCTTTGGAAGTCTGAAAGGTCTTTTCTTTGAGACATTCTTACAGCATTCACGTAAGCATCATCTCATAATAGCATACTCTGTTATGTAGTGCTGGGAAGAATGCCAACAGTGAAATTGCAAAGGTATGTCTCATTTTCATTCAAATCAGGGTTGTCCCATGACTTTTGATAGGGTATTGTATATTCTGCAGTTTTCTTTACGGTTTCTTCCTCCATGCCGAACCGATGGCCGACAGCGTTGGGGCGTAGGGTTTTTATTTCTGAACCTGCTGGGCTACGGGGTTCGAATCCCGAGGCGAACATGGATATCTGTGTTTATCCCAGGAATGGATAAAGATAGGAAGAAAATTATAGGAGTTATCTCAGAAATACATAAAAATTTTCATCATGTGAAAAAAGTGCAAAATGACCTAGATTTTGACGCGCCAAAAGCTCAACGAACCAACCAATCATTTTTCCTTCGGAATTTTCTACCGTTATTACTTGGTTTGCTTGAACACCACTTCTACAAAATCTTTTGTATAGCAAAAAAATTTTACTTATCGATTTCTTAAAACCGATATTCTACAGAGGACTCCCTGATTTCAAGAGTAAATATCTCAGAAACTGAGATCGATAGAAGAATGAAACAAGTGGTATGTTTATTTCGAAAGCCGTAAAAATCTGATACAGGAGTTTTCAAATTAGTTACAGATGCCGCCGACAGGTGGCGCTGCACGCTGTAGTCGCAGTACGGAGTCCGAGAAATAGGCTATAAAGTGTTCTTTGCAGATAGGCTTTGCAATCACATCACAATCGATTCAAAATGTGCATTTTTCGCAGCATAGAGATGGCGCAAACGAAGAATTAAATTTTCAGCCACTACGAACAGCGCCATCTGTCGGCAACATTTGTAACAAATTTCGAAACTTCCATATCAGATTTTTACGGCTTTCGAAATAATCATAGGACTTGTTTCATTCTTTTATCGAACTCTGTTTCCGAGATAATTACTCTTAAAATCAGGGAGTTCTTTGTGGGATATCAATTAGAAGGTAGATTCCGAATCCTATTGTTAACAGCGCCACAAACTTGAAGCTAATTGAAGCCATGACAGTTCTGAGCATGAGTGAGGCGTGGAGTAGTTAACTGTCTGGCTGCTTTTTTAATATTTTTTTTACGATTTTGAGTCTGAGGAATAATTAATTAAAAACCATTGTACGAATAAACACGAAAAATGTTATGGAATCACTTTCCACAAGCATGAATCAAAATACCTAACTGAATGATGATCAAAACGTAATTGAAAATGATCGAAACGAATAAATGGTGATCGAAAAAATTGTTTATAAAACGTAATAAAGTACTAAAATACAAAGTTTACGAAAGGATAAAGGTGGATTGAAGTCTAATTTAAACTTACCATTCCATGATCGCCGTATGAGGGAATTATTAAACAGCTACCCTCATGTTTAGCCGTGTGTTCAGCACATATTCTTTCACTTTCGCTCATGACAGTTCTGGGCGGCAAAGCTTCCCAATTTGCTTCATGTACAGGGTGTTGCAGATAACTACAGGGCAATATAACGGGAAGCCTACCCGCTCGATTGCAGGGGCCGGCTCGAATCAAATGATAATTAGGTAATTTTATTTTGTTAAACTTGTTTGTTTGGCAAATGGCATGACCAATTGAGCCAAGTAGGGAGTACACTAAAAGTAAACACACTTATGAATGTCCTCTAGGGGGGGACCGACAAACAAACCAAAAATTCAACAGAGGAGAATAGTAAAAAATAGCGTTTCACACTTTTATTGTTATTATGTTTGGTCGGCACGGGCTAACCCGGGTTGCGTCTCGTAGCAGACACAGGGCCAAAACCACGAGACGCAGCAGACCAGTTTGCTTTACTGCTGTGAAAGTGTCTCCTGGGTGTTTTGTGAAGTTTCTTACAACAAAAGTATTACAAACGAAGGGAACAAGAACGACAAAAACATGACAGTGTTGACGTTCACTTCCCTCCCCGACTGTGAAAACTGCTGGCTGCTGCATGACACCTTCATCCCCTCCATTATGCCAATCGACCGAACAGGCCCCTGCAATCGAGCGGGTAGGCTTCCCGTTATACTGTCCCGTAGTTATCTGCAACTCTGTATAGTACCTATTGTGACACCCTCTATAAACTCATATGGATTCTATAACAATTGGTTAAAAACAATACCAAATATTTATGTGCAATAGAGAAACTATCCAATAATACATTAATTGATAAGCAGCAATAGTGTTTTGATGGTTTGCATGCGAATTTTTGTCTCAGATGAAGCTCATTTTTGGTGTGTAGATTAGGGCTATAAGAATATGAAAAATGTCACATTAGAAGGTAAAGTATTAATAAAATGAAGTTATATAAAAATTCAGTTTTAATCCCATGTCTTTTATGTCCTTTATATTTTTATTTTTTACCACTTGGTTTTCGGGAATATAGCACATTATGAATAGTCACGTTTGATGTTCGACTAGCTATCATCTTTGTCGAGGCATCTTTGCGCATCTGACAGAATTCATCGCTGTCATTGCAACATCGGCATCAATCCTTAAAGCTTTCACCGCCCTCCGTTATTTTCTGGATAAGTTCACACTTCTATTGACCGAGACCTATCAAAAGATTGGTGACCATTTTATTGAGATACTGTCGCAAAATGGAAGCAGGTTGACTTGACTTTGGCAAATGCTAGAATAGCAAATACATTCTGTTCATCTAACCTTCAATCAAATAAACACCGAGAATTATTCAATAAAACACCAAATAGGCTCAATTTGATACGATATACTGATGCCAATGAATAATCTAGTCGTAGGTAGCCTTGTATGAATTTTGTTTTATGGACTCCAAAGTAATAGGAGTAATATAATTTTAATTAAAAACAAATAACAAATAATCAAAATTAAAAATTCCAAAATAAAATATCATGGTAATAAAATTTTTTTAAAAATTCTCCAAAATGAGAGTTTTGTAGAGGATGAGTTGAAATATTCAATTTCACGGAGTGGTAAGTTGAACTGGGGAACGGAAAAGTCACAATGGCCATATCAGGTGAATATGGTAAGTGATTAATGACTTTAGTTGAATTCTTGTTCAAAAAATTCGCTTGCAATGGTCGATGTGTGGGACGACGCATCATTGTGGTGCAAAAGTCCAAAGATTGTTCTTCCACAAGCTTTGCCTATTCCAGCGGATCAGCACAAGAAATTACTTTGGGAACACAAAATTTGATGCAAACTCTTTGTTCGATATTTTTATCCATTTCAAAAACAGCATAGGATACTTCTGGTCGACTTACAGATAACTTCTATCTGCCGAGATAATGAAGAAGAGGAGGAACATATCATTTTCCAGTTCCATTCATTCAAGGAAATCCGAAGAATATCTAAGAAAATGCTCTTCATCTCTATTTGAACAGTTCTCTTCAAATTTTGTGATCCAACTCTAAGTAACAAAAATTCAAAATTTGGAAGCAACCTAGCTTCAGATCGGAACTTCAATTAGCCAAAAAAAATTGTTCCATAATCTGAAGACTCAAATCTCTAACGTAATATTCTTCTCACAAGTCAGTCGTAATGCTCATTGTAATTATTAATCCAGTAGACTTCATAAACTGCATATACCTTTCAAACTTGATTTATTGATTTTAACAATAGCTTTACTACTTTGAATTTTCTTTTATGTTATTTGAATCAACAAATGTAATCGAATATTTGCCAATCTAATACCACGAGGAACATATTGCTATTTAATATCCTTCACAGAATTAATTGAAACGGTCATATAACCCAAACCAATTCTAAATCTGGTGGACATTAAGCTACTAATGTAAATATCTTTTACTATGTCGGCAATAGATTTTGTAAATTCAAAAATGACGGCCCATCCCCCCCCATCATATTTTCCAGTTTGTCTCAAAAATCTAATTATAATGATTAGTATTTCACAAAGCAATCAGTAGATGTTAAAAATGCGTATTTTAGAAATCACAGCTTCCAGCAGGAACTTAAAGATTTTTGAGTATCTATGTTTATAAGTATGATTTAATATTAGCCGTCATAAAGGAATTAGCGTAATCAGTTGCCAACATATGAAAACAAACGCTAGGGTAGCTTACAAATTTGTTTTTCTGTCTTTTCATCATCGTCAACACCATCCCGCCATCATCATCATCCCTTTCTTTCATTTACCCTCTTTTATTTTTTTCCCTCTCTCCCTAAACTTAAACCTTCCCTTCCCTGTGCTCGATTCCTTTTGCACTGACGTTATCTGGTCCTTCAAAGCACCCTGATAGACCGTGAATGCAACGGATGAATCACTAAATCCAACTGTGCAATATTGATAAAATGTGAAAAATGGCTGTTTCGCTTTGCGGTTCCGTCTCGGCACGAGGCATTCCACAGGTCTCATTTCACGAACCTCTTTCCTCCTATCCCCCCTTCGCCATATTCCCCCTCTTTTCTACATGAAAGAGAGAAATTTCCATGACATCTGCCGCCTTGTCTGCGGTCTAACTGGCATCTTTAACACACACACACACACACACACTCGCACACGCGCATACGTAGACACAGACCTTCGTCGTTCTCCTCAAATGAGAACGCCCTTCTTGCGATTTATTGCTCGTCATATGTGTTTAGAAAGACACATGTTTGCTTGTTTGTTTTATTAATTCCGGGTTTGTGATTCGGCTTTGCTATAGCTGAACGGTAATGACTGCTTAGAACCGTTTTAAACTTATTTCAGAATTCGAGACATTAGATACTCAGTTGTCTGGAATAAATTAGAATAATATTCACATAAACGATTAGCTTATTATTTTAAAGGATTCATAACGGCATAAATGGCATTTGAAAGTCCTTAAAATAGCCAACGATAGTTCGCTTTAAGAAATAAGATTAAATTCCCATAATGAACATGAAAGCGAAAAATGTTTTTAAATTTTATGTTCCATCCCCGTAAGTAAAATTGCTATCATACTATCTTAAAAGAAAGTACACAAATAATATACATAGCAATATTGCGTTACTATTTGTATAGTATTTGAATATTATTTCTTCGACATATTCGCCATATTTATTGAGGTGTTCGTCGTATCGTGACTCTATTTTTTTTAATTCCTATGTCGAAGAAATTGCATGTCCTCTTAATAACTCCGTAAACTCTGACTGCCCAAAAACCTCTTGAGATCTAGAAATAAGTCCCTAGAAGCAAGGTCGGGACTGTACTGAAGGTGCTCAAATATTGTTGTGCAAGAAAAGAATTTCAGTAATCGATGCCCTATGTATAGATTCTGAAGTGATTGAAGCAGCTTTTTTAAAGATTCAATATTGCGTATCTGCATTCGTAGTCATTCCCTGGATCTTGAAAACCAGAAGAAGGATGACTTTTCGATCTTCCAAAAAACGTGGCAATGATTTTCTGAGCCAATAATTTGTTTGAAATTTTTCGGTTTTGGAGCTACCAGCTTCAGTTTGTAAAGTTGCTGCTTGCTTTCTATTGTGATCTGGGGGTGCTTGCGTTTCATTATCTTTGTGACACTATGTTGGGTGTACAATTTTACATCGTTTGCTAATAGATGGCGTAACTAGCACAGATTTCATATAACTGAAAATGAAGAACATTTATATGAAAATTCTTAAAACAAGTTTTGATAATTAGTGTGGGACATTTGAACTTCATTGCTTTTAGGTACATTGAAACGTCGAATATCGTGTCAAAAAAAACCCAGCAAAGCCTGAAGTTTTTTGCGTTACATGTGCTTCTTTTTAAAGAAAACTGCTGCTGAAAGCACGTGTAGACAATTCGAAAGTAATGGTTTCGATGTGGAAGAAAAAAAAAAATTGCAGATGCATTACTGAATGAGCATGCATTTAAGGGAAACGTCCACAATATGTGATGACAAAGTTGTTCTCCAGCATGACAATGCCGGACCTCATTTCGATAAACGTGTCAAGGAAACTTCGGAAGCAGTTGGCTAGAATGTGTTATCCACCCGCTGTATTCACCAGACATCGAGCCATTAGTTTACATTCCTGCATAAAATGTTGGCTTGATAAATGGATTGCTTCCAAACAATCTGACTTTTTCTATCGCAAGATCTTCAAGCCGGCCAAAATGATTAACAGCCATTTTAGCCATATTCTCGAATAGATAATACATGTATGCCTACTATATGTTTATTTACTTTTTGATAGTCTATCCGAATCTGAAGTCAAAATCAAAAAAATAATTTGAAAAAAATGGTGACTGAATCTCAGACTTTGCGAATACAGTATTGTGTAATTCTCAACTTTTTTTTAATAGACTTGCTGCTTTATGATTTTATTTATTAAAGAGTGTGACACTGTTGGGAACTGTTCGTGCAAATCTGAATTTGAATCACCTGTTTTTCTTAATTTTCATATTTTCATTACAAAGTAGGACGTCCACTTCGTTCCTCATCATGCACTTAGCGTTCTGTCTTCAATAAACCCCGACATCATTTTCTCACTTTTCCTTCGTTTATTGTGCCTTCACTATAAACTTCAACAAACATCTCTGCAAATTTTCACTGCAGTCATATTTTTTTGTATTTAAGAATCTCATCACCGATCGCACTTTATAGGCCGCGGGATTTTCGATTTATGCATCCCGAACACAACAAAATGCGCAACTTTCGTTGGACATTACTACTCGATGCCCAGCTTGTTGCTCATATGCTCGAGGAATAGCTATTAAATATTTAAAGATGAATTTATTTTGCATATTGTCTCTTTTAGGCATTCTTACAATGACGAGTTTTCTACTTTGTTAATAACATATCATCAATAAATCGAGATTATCCAAAAGGGAAGAGCAGTGAAAGTTGAAGGGAATAAAGGTTTTATATCGCTTTTGACACACACATACACGCGCGTCGGCAATTCATTCCAATTAATCAAATTGACAAGTTGAAAAAGCATTGGAGGGGGAACAACAATTCATCATAAAAAAATCTCCACAAGGAAACCGTTGTCACTCCCTCGGTCTTGTTTCCAGGAAGAACGGTTTATACCTAAAAATAACCTTAAATAAATAAGAAAATACGGGAACTCACTATTTTTTTTTTGTATTTGAACAGAAAATATGCTGATCTGTGATATTGGTTCTATGACAACCTATTGCATTATTATTGAACAATTGAACCTTTTGATTGTATTGTGATTACAATTTGCATTGTGTGCGTATCCGTAAAATGGATTATGTAGCATTCGAACATTTCAATAAACTTAATCACTTATTATTTGATCACTCGATATTCGTTTAAGAAAACTTCATCGTCAAAACTTCCCTCACTTTGCGTGCAATTAATTCGCACGGGACTTCTCGCTACGTTCATTGACAGACGGAGAGTGTAATCGATGATTTTCACATCATCTTTACTCGGTCAATATTGGGGGAACCCTGTCTCTATCTCTCACCACCCCCTCATCCCCCCCCCTCTCTCATATCCTCCATCCCCTCAGCCCAGGTTTCTTTCGTAACCGGTTTCAAAAGCCGAATGCGCAATCTGGTGATACAACATCTCAACTTTTTTTAAAGAATTTTTATTTGATAATTTAAGCATGTGCATGGAATCAGAGTTTAGAATCCGGCTTATAATACTCTAGCACTTTCATAATACTCCAGGGATTGGAAATAATTTTTAAAGAGTTGTTTATTATTTTAAAGGCAGACTCCTGAATATATTGAAGAGTATAATAATAATAATAATAATAATAATAATAATAATAATAATAGGTAGTTGTAATTACACAGATCGATGTCACTTTCGCGTCACCCTGCTCCGTCTGCGGAGGATGTTAATGGTAACCAAGCCCCGAGATTCTTATAACACTGGGCGAGACAAATAGCGAGACATGTACCTAGAAATACAGATCGAAATAAATAAGCATATAGAAAAACAGATCTATACAGAGGTCGATGAATGTCTAGCTTATTTCATCGACCTGGCCTTTTATGCTCTACCTGTGATTTTAATAGAATGAGTAGCATCTTTTTGGCAAAATACATCATAATGATAATAGGGGTAGGATTTTATTTAAGAACTGAAATCTGTGAAACCTAAACTAATTAAAAAATAATAGAAAATAAATTAATATCAGGTCGTTGCATATCAAATGTCGAATTGCAGAGGTCATCTGTAATGGCCCTCTAGAAAGGACACCTTCACACGTGCTATTCGAAATAACCCCATTGCAATCCAAACATTGTTGCCAACCATTTGGCAGTTTCTTGAGCCCTCTCCGATAGAATCTATGGTCACGAGACTCAGTAAACTCCCGGAATGCGTTTTCGACGTCTGCTTGGGTTAGGAATGTTTTCCTCCGGAGAAAATTGTCCAGGCTCTGGAAAAGATGGTAGTCGGTAGGGCAGAGGTCCGGAGAGTACGGATGTTCCGCCAAACTATAACCATGAGTTTCATGGGATGCAACGGGGGTTTAGGGAACTGTCTCGGGGGTTCATCAGCATCCAGCCGCTGTGCTGACCGTTTCCTATTGTCGTATAGGAGCAATTTCGTACACGCCTCTAACCGACGCTCTTTTTGGTTTTCCATATGTTCATGTGGGACCCATTTGTCCTGCTATTTCACCTTGCCGAAAAGGTGTCTACTAACAGTCGATGCTGATACAGCATGATCCCCTGCAAGGTCCCGAACAGTTTTTGACGGGTCCTGTTCCAAAGATCGCTGCAGATCAGCGTCATTCAACACGTTGAGCGGTCTGCCGCGCCAGGTCCGTCACTCCGGCCCGGAATTTTCGGAACCAACGTTGGACAGTACGTTCATTCAAGGTGCATACACCGAATACCTTAATGATGTTTCGAGAGACGTTGGATGCAGTTTGATTCAACCTGAACTCGTAATGCATTATCACACGTAATTCGTATGAAGTCATGACTATCTTCGCTTGGATTCAAACGCTATTAAATATCATCGCAGACATGCAAATTTCAGGCAGCTGGTCGCTGATAGGTTTATCTCTGGGAATTTACCACTTTGTTATTAAGTACTTGCTACTAAACGTGGAAACCGTGCTGAAGCGCGGAAATCCGACATTTGATATGCAACGACCTGATATCTAAACCTAAATTAATTTCAAGATAAACGTCGCATTATTTAAGTTTTCTGTAGCAGCTATTCTTAAAGTTGGGGCCGCGAACCTCAAGGGAGTCGTGAAAAAATCTTGAGGGGGAGGTCGCAAAAAATTTAGTGGGTGATCCTTTGGAATTTTTAAGTCCCAAAGTTTGAATCATATTGCCTTCACGAGAGCATTTAGGAGAAAAAAAAATTTTTTCAAACTAAACCACCTACATTTTTCAATATGTTTTATATTACTCATATCTCTTGTAATGAAGATTTCAAATAAAAATTGTTGCTCACACTACAATTGCAGTCGCCTGTCTTTTTCTTTGGCTACAGTTGCAATCGTATCGCATGTTTTCAAGTCGGCAATAACAATGATTAAATGTGCAACAGTAAAGAACGTATTCATTTATCAACATTAATCTTCCCTCGATAGAATTAATTTATTTCTTTATTTTTTTAATTTTTTTTAAATTTATAATTTATAATTTTAGTGCAAGTTACAATCCGGGCCAAGCCATAATGGGAAAAAGCCGACGAGGTAGGTCTCGGGCCGGACGAACATTAAAAAAAAGTATACAAGAAAATAAGAAAAAAAATGAAATAAAAAAACCAAACAAACAGAAAACAAAAAAAGAAAACTGTTAGTAAGGGTAAGGATTAGTATATATAATAAAAAGAAAAATTTTTAAATTCTTCTTAAAGATTGCCACGGACATCGAGGAATGATAATTACGTCTTACTAAAGGGACTCTAATAGATTGAGCATAACGGGTAAAATAAGAGCGATAATAAGGGTGGACGAGAGTATTAAAGAGCTGTGGGATACTTAACAGGGATAATTGTAGAACGAAAATTTGATATACAGGGTGTATCAGGTTCGATGGTCATAAAGCAGGGCTCGACAAATTCCAAAGATCTGAATAGACAGTTGGCTACCACTGCAATTTTCATGGTAGCCAACCCATAATAAACAAATTCCAAACCGAAACATAACACATGGCCGGGAAATTCCAGCCATGCATCAATAGTTTCAGTTTTGAATTGGATAGAAAATTTCAATAAGAATTTAAAGGATTAACAAAATACCAGCATTATATATTATTAATTATTGTGAATATGTTGTTTATATAATTATTATTTTACTGATCAACGTATTTCTTGAATTAAACGTTATTTATAAAAAGCAATTCAATGTTGTTGGATGAATTTTTTCAAACGAAGAATTAAAAGAATAAAGGTCGAATCTAAAACAAAATTTATTTATTGAAAAAAAAAATGAATAATAAAAAATAAGAGGTAAAATAAGCACGTGGGATTCGAATCAGTGACACATGAGACATGAGCCACGAGGCCAATTGAAAGTCTTCCATCGATAAGACAATGAACTGGACGAATCCGTGCGATGCACGTGCTGACATTTTCACGCAATTTGTTCCTCAGCGAAAACTATTGATAGAAAAATCACTGCTTGAATCAGCGAGGGGGAAACCTGAGCCTCTCCTTGTAAATATTATAACGTGTAATGTGGAGTCATATGTAATTTATTTTTAAAATTTTATCATATATTTTTTGAGGTTTTTTTTATGCATCGCACACTTCGCACATGCTATAAGCCAGGGCTGACTATATATAACAAATATTTCATCAACGAGCAACGAAAACCCAGCGTAGCAATATGTACTGACAGAGTAATCATGAACAGTAAATACGTAAAAAACAAACGGGAAAGAAGGCCTTCGTTTATACAGTAACGTAATAATTAGGCCTTCCCATCAGCTGACACATTGGCCATTAGCCAAGTGGCTATCACCAGCTTGAAAGTTGTAGCCAAAATGGAATTTCTGGTAGCAATTGGCTACCAAAATATAGGATTTGTCGAGCTCTGATAAAGTATCTACCGTTGTTCTCTGCAAAATTCTAAGCATAATTTTCCTTATCCATTTTTCAAAATTCTCAAAAAAAATGCTTGAAATCGTTATCCAAAGTTTGGCTATTATGATGTCAGACGGCTATATGAATGGATGAATTATGATGTCAGAAGGCTATTATGACTATTCTCATAGCCTATCATGACGTCAGAAGGCTATCCAAAGTGGCTCCTGGCTATTATGACAGGAGCCAGGAAAAAATTATGTCATTATGGCATGGATGAATTAGGCTTAGAATTACGTCATAATAGCCAAACTTTTTTTTTGAGAATTTTGAAAAATGGATAAGGAAAATTATGCTTAGAATTTTACGGAGAACAACGCTAGGTACTTTATGACCATCGAACCTGATACACCCTATATAGTAAGTATATCGTTGGAGTTAACTAAATGACAAACTGAAGCTGGTTTAGGAAGCTTTAGAAAAATTCGCACATACCATTTTTGAATACGAAAAAGCCGGGTTAAATTAAAATAGGAGGTCGATCCCCAGAATATAATTCCAAAGCAAAACGAGAAATGAATTAACGAAAAATAAAGGAGAAACAAATTCGCTGGGGGAAGAAAGCATAATCGAGAGATTATTCCAAGCTTTTGGTAAATTGTTTGTTGCATCAATTAAGCAACTCGAATTAACGAATTTGTACTTTTAGAACACGTTCCAGTGAACCGATTTGATAAATTTTCCTTTAAAATGCATTGTCATCGGTACCATGTGTATCAAGTTTCAGCTGGGAAGTTGGTTTAATATTGATTGCAAGATTTGTGCAATATAATTAAACAGAAATACAGATAAACTTGTTAATGAAGCAGTCTGGAGTAGTACATTTTGGATAACGTAGTACCAACATTTTTCTTATTTCCTAGTTTTATAGCATTGCATCACACATGCCTTTATAAAATCAGTTAGTTTAAGCAATGAATCACACAGTTTGGTCGTTTCACACTTTACCTAAAACAAATCGGTAATACAGGGTTGTTTCATTTTATACATGGTTTTGAAATTTCAGGTGTTCTATACAATGACGGGCTTCTCTTTTTCGGTACATAGAGTGATTATAGAGTCTCTTTAACCAAAAGAAAACGAATAACTCAGAAGCTGCATATATAATTTTGTATGTAATGTTCTGTCTTATTCTTAACAGATGAGCTTACAGCAGGTATTCAAAATATCCTCCTCCTGATAGTAATGAGAATACCAGTTGAGTATAATAATAACAACAACAATAATTATTAAATCTACCTCCCTTAACCTGAGATCTACTTTGGGTCGGCCTTTAGGATTTGCCTTCCGGACTTAGTTCTATTCGAAACAACAACAACAACAACAACAACAACAATATAATAATTATTGTAGGTATAGTCTTCTTCAGTTATCCCGATTGTTATGGGATCCCTTGGGGGCACTTCGAAAGGACTACCTAGAAATTTTAAACTTACCGGGTATAAATACACTAACCTTGAAAAAAAAAACACCCTTCTTGGAACGTCATATTCCGCAACGAAAATAATAAAAAAATAATAATAATTGATTTGAATGAACTAATAAACTTATTATTAATTACAAAATAGTATTAGACCCTGATAAGCCATGTTTTCTACATTTTGTCATATGGAGATCTTGGCCCGCAGCTTTGGGGAAGCGTCCCGTACGCATCTCTCTCGCTCTCTCTTCCTCTCTCCCGCTCTTCAATTGATACACGCCACGCGATTCGCTAACGAATCCGATGACGTCACTGATGTAAAATGGAGGGAGTGAGAGGGAAAGGAAGATTCGAGAAGAATAATAATAATAATGTCACGAGACGTGGTGTTAATTGTTTGTTGATGTTATCCACTTCGTCATCTCAGGTGCGAAATTCGAGTGAAGTAGTGTTGCGTTGGTATCGAACGCAAATTGTAAGGATATCGGTTTTGGTGATTTGTTAATCAATATTTCTAATGGTGAGATGTTTAATTTAGTTTTAAGGTAGGGTACAATATTTGTTTATGTCGCATTGTGATTTGGTACCTGAATTGTTGAAGAGTATCCAGTTTCTGGCGTTATAACGAGTCTGAGTTGATGTAGAAAATGGGCGGGACAAAGAGCGATGTTGCCTTTTTTTTCATCATTTCCTTTAAGTTCGTGTTTCCGAAAGTGCGTTTCCTTGATGCGTAATTTATTTTTTTTGATACAATTACTTACCAAGAAAATTTTTACTCATTTATTGTGCGTTGTTTGAATTAATGCCGCTCACTTTCCACATGCAATTCCCGCCGAAAACTGTTTCAGTCTGTTTCGGCTTTTTTTTTTTGAGCGATTTTATTACCCGTTTAGTGCGTGTGGCCTGTTTGCTTTGAAGTTTGGGTCGTGGAAGCATTTTCATTCGCTCTATGAAGTAAAAAAATTGAAATATTCCGTTAGTGAGGAGGGCGGCAAAAGACGTTGAAAATAAAAATTTAGATCGGAATGGGCGGCGGAGGAGAGAAGTTAGAAATTTTTTTTGACGCACTCGAGGCGCATCTCTTAATAGCGAGGTCATGGACCACCTCCAGGGCGGGTGGAGTGATACACTGTCAGGGTTGGTCGGGCATTGGTTGTGAGTGAGGCTGTTTGCCACGAGGAGACGCTACACGTCCATCGATTCACGGGCGACGTCTGCTGGAGCGCACGAGGCAAAATAAATTATCGCCCCGTTGCTGGTCGGCGTGGAAGCGCGGGGAAACACAAGGCGAGCGTGGTACGGAGAAGGAAGGAGCTGCTCTTTTTCTAATTTTGATGTTTGGCTCTCGCGGGTTGTTTTTTCTTTCTCCTCTCCCGCTCTTCCCTGTGTGTCGTAATTTTTTAAAATCTTTTTCGTCTTGTTTCTCCAGTGACTGTTAGCTCCAGTAGCTACTCTTTTCTGATAGTTTATTTATGACTAGTGCGAAAGTAGTTCCGGTTGTAATTCAATCTGTGATTAGATCTTTGCGCATTGTATTGAAAACGGCGGATTCGAAGAGAGGGCCCCGGAACGCGGCCCCGCACCGAGCATAATCAGCTGTGTTTATAAGAATGATTAGCGACTCGCTTGCCACATGACTGCAGCGTGCATGCTGTGTATGTCCGGTCCGATTTAGTCGACAACACACCCGCCTCGCCGTGAACTGACAACAAGCAAAAGCCCGTGGACGACATTTTCTCTCCCCCTCGTCGGTGATCGCTGTCTCCACCAGCAAGCGCCCCTGCTTTTGTCCGTCGTCGTCGTAATCGCGAGGAAAAAAGAGCGCAAAAACAAGCCAGCCAGCCAGCGTACCGTCGGTCGCCGTCAGAGCCGGGCCTCGCAGTCGCAGCCGTCGCGTCATCGAGTCGAAGCTATGGATTCGAGTAGCGGAGAGACCCCATCACCCCCACCGGTGGTCCAACAGCAGCCACTGCCGCCACCTCCACCGCAGCAGCAGCAGCCTCAGACACTTTCCGTGAGCGCACCGCCAACGTCAACGGGCCCGCCGCCCTTGTCTGGACCGTGTCTCAGCCCGAGTCCCGTACCCTTGGTTCACGGTCCCGTGGGCTCTCCGATCGCGTCTCCTGCAGCCACGTCCCTGCTGGCCAGCAAGCCTCCGCCAGCCCTCGTGCCGATGACAGCGGGCGGGCTAGGCGAGGGCCTGCACGGCGCCTACAGCAGCCCCCCGCCCACCGTGCCCACGAACGATCCCGTGGCGAACGAGTGCAAACTGATCGACTATCGTGGCGCCAAAGTGGCCGCCTTCGTGGTCAGTGGTGAGACCTTGTTGTGCCTGCCGCAAGCCTTTGAGCTCTTTCTCAAGCACCTGGTCGGCGGCCTGCACACCGTCTACACGAAACTGAAAAGGCTCGACATTACGCCGCTCGTCTGCAACGTTGAACAGGTTCGAATCTTGCGCGGGCTCGGCGCCATCCAGCCAGGCGTCAACAGATGCAAGCTTCTCTCCTGTAAGGATTTTGACATTCTTTACAAGGATTGCACCACCGCCAGGTAAGAATACATTCCCTTCCTTCCACCGATATCAATAAGAAAAACTTTATTAGCGTATCTTCACCCACCTTTCCCGCCCTCGTCGGCAAACACTTACGCATGCACGTGTTGTTGTCATCATCAACTTTTCCTCCCAGGCCCGACCCTTTTTTAGACCCCGCTGCTACCTTTGCACTCAGCCAACCAACCGAGTCCTTCTAATAGAACCGTCCCGTAGCGTGCAAATGCGGGTCGCGTGCTTGTTTTCCTGCGCCACGTGGGTCGCGTACGGTGACTCGAAGGCGGAGTACATTCGCACGCTAGCTACAGATACATCAGCGTCGTCATTCTCATACTATCGCCTCCGAATGCCTTTGTGTTGGTGTTGTTGTTATTGTTATTACATCATTCCAGCAATGCTATCTATAATCATCCCCCTTTCGCTTATGGGACAAGCGAGTAGCGATCAAAGCTGAATCCCAACCCTGGATTCTACTACTTGCTATAAGTTCCTTTAAGAATGTTAACGAATTCATAATTTGCTCGGGATATCTCGTGGTAATTTGGTCTTATTAAGTTTATTCAACAGTCCTGCTGCGCTTACATTCCCGATATTACAGACCCTGACGTCAATTACACCAATATTAGCTTCATGACAAAGAAGCATTCACGCATGCATACACCCATGATGATATTAATAACTGTAATTATGACATTAATAAATAATTACAACGAATAACCATCCATCTTCATTTAAACGGTTATGTGCGTACTCCTGAGCGAGAAGTTTCTTTTTTCTTGTTATCTTCCCTTTTACACACACACATACACACACCCCTGCTTCGTTTTTCAACAAGGGGCTCTTTTATTTTATCCTCCTATTTTTTGTTACCCCCTCTTCTTGGAGCGAGAGATCAGATGATCGCGAGCAGGGCAGATGGGTCCCATCACGTGATACTATTCCCTTTCAAGAACTCCCCTTATATTAGGAAAGGTTAAACAATTTTTAGAAATGTTGTTGTTGTTTGATGATAGGAGGTGAGCTTGGAAGAGGAGTATTTTTAATGTTGGGTCTTTTTTTTTCTTTTCTTATAATAAACTTAACCTAATCTCATTCGTCATCTTTTTCGAGAAGCGAAATAATGAGTAGAACTAGGCGTAGGCGTTCTTCGAAGAAGGTGTTGGAATTTGAAGCTTGTGAAACAGAAGTTTGGTCCAAATTTTCTTTCGCACGGTTGTTCTTATTTTTACCTTCTCAGCGGGTGGGGGTGGTTTATGCTTTTATTTTTTTTTATTTATTTTTTTTAAGTTTGAGCTGCTTCAAGCTGCCGGGGAGAGCAGTTTTTAGTTACTTCGTTAGTGAAGAATTAGTTAGTTCCTCAGCGCCCACTTTGCAAGCCTGTTCTACAGGTTGTCAGAAAATCGACGCGGCGAGCAGGCCGGCCGACTACCCTCACTCTCTCTCTCTCTCTCTCTCTCTCTCTCTCCCTTTCTGATGAAGGTTTCTCGTTTTGTGGTGGTGGCTTTTGTGTTCACAAGTTTTTTGAAGCTTTAAATGAGATGGTCTTTCTTTTTTTTATGTTTCGCTTTTTCAACCTGAACTCGCAAGCTTTTTTAAAGCCTGCGACGGTCTTCGTTTGCGCCTTTCAAACGCAGCGAAGGAAACTGCGTAGAAGGGAGGAATGCGCGATTCTTGAGATTATTGTTTATTTCGCAATTCAAGCATCCAAAGCATAAGGTATACTTTTATGAGATCTGCAGCAAGTACTTCTCTCCCTCGCTTTTCCACTGAGGCACAACGCGTTCCTTCTTTTCCCTGATTCGTTCCGAAATTTTAAAGATTTCACAGCTTCGTTCGTAAATTTTTTTCGGTTCGTTTTTTTTTTTTGTCTATTTTTGCTGAGGTTTTCAGGGTTGAAAATGTTTCGCATTAGAACGATTTGCCGTTTTCGCTCCTAAGAAGCGCAGAATTCAGAATCTCGCTCCCGTAAACTTTCCGAAAAGTTTTCTTAATCTTTAAGCTAAGCGTAATGAAAATTGTATAGCCAAACGCTTTACGACGTGCATGCGCATCTTCTTTAGTATCATCAAAAAGGTTATACAGTTGAGTATTAAGCTTTCTAATTAACGCATATTCACCTACTTTTCCGTACAACTGACCTTTCTTAATTATACACTGACATACTCATAGAACCCGTTAGAATAGGAACACATTCTTTGGAAGAGTTTCAATGCCTTATGCATATATTAAAGCCTAAAAGCTCTGTGGCTGCTTTTGCGGAGTTTTCGGGAACATAGAAATTCAGAAGATTCCTCAAACTGTTTCAAATTTCGGAATTTTCCAATATTAACTCCTTCCACGCGAAAAGTCACGAATCGGCATCTGTTTGAGAACACTATTGCGTATCCGTCATTATAATAAACAATATACAGCATCTTTGTTATTGAATCGGGTATTAACCCATCGCCTTAATATAACATAAAAGTAAAAATTACAAAAAAAAAATTAATTTATAATAATCGTAATCTAGAAGCATCCGAAATCCGATTTTGAGCATAAGAGGGAAATGACTCTTACGACTGATTAGTGAAAGCGCTGAAGAAAACAAGGAAGGGCGGAGTAATTCTAATGATTTTTTTTTTACCAAGTTTTTTTTTGAGGGGAAAAATAAAGATGAATAGAGAGATAAACAGAAGAGGAGGGGTTTTGGGTGGTGGGGTAGAGCTTTAAATGAAGGGTTGTCATGGCTTTTCAGGAAAGTTCTCGAACGGGACGCAGGGTCCCTTTCGTGCACGTCTGCCTCCCAGCGGGAAGAAGTGTAAACACCGACTGTTTCGCCCCAAATTGTTTTCCCGAGGAATTTCCAATGCGAATTTTCTAAAATGAAGCTGGTTGATAGTTAAACAAAATTTTGTATGTTTTGTACTCTAAAAATGGTTTTTGTTTTAAAATATGCTTAATGCCGCTTAGAAAATAGTCGCGCAACTTTGCGCTGATGTACTAGCGTGAGCACTTTTGCGGATATTCTGGATTTTGGGTTGGTCTTTGAGAACTAAGGCTTTATGGAGAAGTCATTATAATGCAGATATTCTAGTTCTTTTGAATTCGATTATTATTATTGAGCGCAAATTGGTTTCATTAAGCGAATATCAGTTGCTTAGCTATAATTTCCTAATTAACGAATATTCGTTAATAAATTTAATAAATATTTTGTTCTGAGTTCACTAACTCTTCTCTGGTTCTTTATTAGTAACACTCTCCTGACACATTGTTCCTAGAAGTAAACTTCTATTAATAATATAGAAGACCGCATCTGATTAATGAGAATAGATGTCTTCTGCACCCTATTGTGATACATACTCCTTGCCATCGTATATAACCTAAACGAAATTTCAAAACATTCCCCTTTTCTATGTTTTTGTCTTTTGTGCTTCTTCAATAAACCCCCATCGCTTGCCCTTCCTATTGTGGTGGCTCGGCAGGATTATCCTTTTTTATCCCTTCTGCTCATCACTTCTTATTAATTCTCAGCTTGATGAATATTAAGGGAGGGGGGGGGGGGAGTTGAATGGGTCAGTTGTTGTCTATTGTCGAATGTTCGATCAACCCGTGGCCGATGATGATGATGGTGATGGTGGAGTGTGTGTGTGGAGAGGTGGTGGCGGTGAAACCTGATCGCTCTTATTCTGCAGTGAGTGATGCGAAAAAAAAAGCAGCCCTGGGGCCCCTTGCAAGTTGCCAGAGTGGCGTCTGTGTCAGTGGTTAATTAAGCATAGCGCTGCCATATGCTAGGGCCTAGGCTGTCGGTCGGTTGCCCATAGACTTAGGAGCCGAGGAGGGACGGAGAGGAGCCGAGGAAAAGCTCGCGGAGCTCCCCGCGCTCTCTGCGCTGCGCTCCCGTACTATAAGCCTGTTGATTATAAACTATTTGTGTACAATAGGCTACTATATTAGTTTTGCTAAAAAGCTGAATGACTTTATTCCTTATGTATTTGAACTTAGGGAACCTCGTTTAGATCTTCTGAAAGTGTATTAAACGTTTATCGCAATTACGACGAGAAAAAGCATCCGTTAAAATATTCAGTGGGGATTTATGGAAATCAGGGGAAATCAGGGCAGGGGAAAACGTATAATGACAGTTAATCGTGGTATGTTATTTATAGTCAATCAACTGTGTTTAATTAGCGGGTTATTCAAATCTATATGATGAACTTCTAATAAAATCATTGTAAACTTAGATAACATATAGTTATTGAGCAAAATTATTAAAACAACGGGATTGGAATCTCTTCTTTGAGTACTTCTTTGCGTTTTCACGGTTATATTCCTATCAAATGATTTTTGAGGAGTTAACAGTTTAATTTTGCTCTAAATTGAATTTACGTTTCGTTAAAAGCATCAAAGGCTCATTCAATTGGAGAAATCTCTGGCGAGATCGGTCGGAGGGACTTCGTTGAGCTTCACGATTCACGATGAATTTTGTAAATGAATGACAAGTTTCAGTAGAATCGTATTTCGTAATTCAATCTATTTTTGTATTATAGGAAATGCTAGTACTATTAGAATATTAATTAGCCTATATTATCCAGCCGCAGTTCGAATTTTGAGGTGGCGCTTTTGATTTGCGCAAATTAGTTTCGGAGTTAAGATGTGCGGTGATGGCTTTTAGTAAAATCAGATGCGAAAAGATTTTTAAGAGTTTTCGAGTATTTTCCTTTAATATAATTTGGAAAAATTATAAAAATGAGGATGAAAATGTTAAGCAGTATTTCGAAGCTCTGTTTCTGAGTTAACCTGTTGAATCGAACGCAAAAGTACGATTTCATCTACCCGTAATTTGACTCGGATAGCATTTCATCACTACAAAGGAAACACAACCGCAAACTAGAAATCCATTCGATTTCCAGCAGAAAAGATAATCGATGTGATCGAACACGATATTTTCATTTCGTCCCCCCGACGGAGGGGTAAAAAAAAAAAGTCGACAGAAACGCGTCGGAGAATTGAGTTTTCGTTCGTTTGCTTTTTTCTCCCCCTCTGTCATCGACGGATGTACTTGTGTGTGTGCGTCTGTGTTTCTGTGCAGTAATAGTGACATCCGTGTTGTTAAAAGCTTTTTTCTTTCCCTTCGATATACGTGTGCAATGATTCAACAGCTTTCGTTGTTTGAATGGTGTGTTTTCGTTGGTTAATAATGCGAATTGAAAGGGACGGACCATTTCATTGCTGTCAAAAGAAATTGTTGCCACCGCTCGCCGGATATGTTATCAAGTTATGAGTTGGGGGCTTTTAGCAGAGAGCACGTGGAGGGGAAAAATTTTCAATCCCCCCCCCCCTTTCATCTTCTTTCTCTTGAATTTTTAAGTCTCACGAGGGTTTTTTTTCGAGTTCTAACTCTAGCGATAATACTTACTATTTGGTGTATTTCCAGTTAATACTTAGCTATCGAGATCTATATTAATGCTAGAAGTTTTTATTTTTAGCTTCACCTAAAATTTGTTAATAATAATAGTCATAGGCGCTTGTTTTTCCAATTGTTCGTCATGAATTCCGCGGCCTCCGTCGCCGTTTTGACTAATGGACGTCGTCGAGGATCAAATGTCGAAACTGAGCGTTTACCCCGCATGTAAATTAATTAAACTTGTTGCGGATTATTAATTACACGCAAGTGAAGTCCGGTCCAGTTAATATTCCGCAATTGCATCGGTAATAAGCACGGCTTTGCGGACCAATTTCTGACGGGAAGCGATTCATTTTCAGCCGCGTCTCTGACGAACGGGGAGCTTTTTCCCCCTCTTCATCATTTCGTTTTCCCGTTTTCTATTTTCATATATACTAAAGTTCTCATTTTCATATTATAAAAGTAGGCAAGAATCGTTAAATACGAAATTGGGAATGATCGTACTTCTTTTCAATTAATCTTGAAATCTCTTTTTTTCCCCCGCAGTAACATAACTAGACAAAACCTATAATCTAGGTTAGTTTTTTTAAATTGAGAAATTTAGCACTGTAGTCTTAATAAAATATCATAGAGAGAAGGTTAGATGTTATTTTAGGCATAATAGTTTAAAAAACAGCAAAATCTATCTGAATCCTATTTTCGCGGCATTAAAATTTGCATAGGTTTTGCTAAAAGAGAAAGAGTCTAGATTCTGCGCTGAGTGTGATTATACTTCTTCTTTCATATATTGACTAAAAATTTCCCTTTCCTTTTTAAAATGTCTATGAGTTTCAGTCTCTGTCTGTTAAATTTATTTTTTTCTAAGTTATGGAAATTATTTTTAATCCGATCACAAGTTTTGAATCTACGACCGTCGAATAAGAAACAGGTTTTGAGTTTTGAGTTATCATTTTTTATTTCTATTATTGAAAAGTAAGGCTTCATGAAACAAGTAAATTTTTAAATAATTTTTAAATTTTTTTTAAAAATATGATCTGTTATTTCGTTACCCAATCGTTGCATCATTCCTTCCCAAAGAAATTAGCGAACTGAGGAAATAGGATTTGCCTTGCGCAAGGAAGCGTAATTGAATTGCCTCCTTGTCTTGCCTAGCACTGCTCATCAGATTATTTTTTAATACAAAAGATCATCGAATACATAAATTATCAATATATTTAGTTAGTGGGAGGATGCAAGAGAAGCTGAAGAAGAAATAACGCCATCGTTGCATTTGCGACTTATAGGAACGGACGTTTATAAAAACCATCAATTCTATTTTTACGCACTTCAAATCAATCTGAATTCTATTTTAGTCCCTCACTCTCTCCTTTTTTTCCTCTCCTAATTTTTTAAATATCGTCCTGTAGAATTTTTTTTCGCTTGCCTCCTGTTCCTCATAGATAAGCTATGTTGTTAGCACTCTTCTTCGTTTGTTCTCCGATCTGTTTTTCGACTCGCTTGTAGTAATAGTAGAAGAGGAAGATGATGATGATGAAAACGAAGAAGAGCCCGACATAATGCCAAGGGAGAAGAACTAGCTGGCTATTCTTGTCTCGCAACACGTGTCAGCAATTAAATTTGGAAACCGTCGTTCGAATAATAATACCTGAGTGCGACTAAAATAAAGGATAAAGCTCCGGGTCCCCTCACTCGCGAAACTTTTTTCGCACGAATCGTCATCAGCGTTTCTGAATAGAGAGAGTGTGCGTATGTATTGGTGGTAAGGTATTCCTAAGGTGGATTTAAGTTATAGGAATAAGCGGTTTTCATAATTTATGACGGAATTGTTTACATTTAGTATTATGCAGTCATATAATAAATGTTTTACATAATACATGCTGATTTTGTTGAATATTCGGATAGTTATCCCTTACACTAAAAACCTTAATATAATTTAAGCGTAAAAATTAATTTGATTACGGATTTAGTCTAGTTTTGGAGTCTAGTTTTTTTGATTACCTTTGGAGTTTAGCTTTGGTAATCCTGCGGGCTGCAATCCTGCTTTGGGCTTGGCTATATGGATCGTCATAGATTATTTATTATTGGTGTAGACGTTACATTATAACAACATGTATTCCGATGTTATTATTATTATTATTATTATTATTATTATTATTATTATTATTATTATTGTTATTTTGGAAAAACCAAACTCGGATCAAGTCCGGAAGCCAGTCCCAGAGGCGGACCCAAGCCCAATGGGCTCAAACTCAAGGGCGGGAAAAATTACGTAGTAGTGGGAGTATTAATGTTTGGGTGTAGAAATTATTATTATTATTATTATTATTATTATTATTATTATTATTATTATTGTATTAACATCATTATAGAGTTTATACAATATTTATATAATTTGCGGTTTCTGACGTTGCTGGTTCGATCCCGGCCGTGGGAATAACGTAGTCGGTGGAAGATGTTTCTGTTTGTTAGATTTCAAAGTTAACGGATATAAACTTAATGTAATGTTCTGCTTGATTACTGCGTTTACGGAGTACCCAGTTTAAGATTAAAATTAAAAAAGCTCACTGAACTTGCGAGATTTATGATTCCAGATGAAGGATGATATCCAAATTAGGTCGCGCAATATTAATCTTGGCTTGAGAGAGGTGAGGAAATATTTTATTTTTCATAATAGGAAATTATTGTTCATGATGAGATCAAACGTCATAAAATTTGTAGTAAGCTTTTCGTTTAATATTGCGCGAGTTTTTATAGAAGTTCGCTATGTGTAACGAAAGAGACGGCTTACCTGTATATTTTATGATTTATTTATAGTATATTTTTTTTCTTTTAAAAATTTAACTCCCTTTGGTTCCTCTCAATTTATTCCGATCACCCTCTCCCGTGTCTCCGCCATACACATACACACACTCTCTCTTTTGTCATCGCTTAGAGGATTTTCTGAGTCTGATCCGATCAATAGCGATTTGCGAATCTATTCTGAAGGCAACGGGAAAACAGGGAACGTTGCATAATCTCATTGTAAGAGGCAGAAGGGTCGCCTCACCGGCCAGGTGTTAACCTCCTGACCCTATGTAGCTCGAAGGGAGGAGCCAAGACGTGCTTTACCTTCGTCGTTGTCGTCGGGCGTCGGCGGCGATGCCAATATACAGTTACACCACGTATACCCGTATTGCGTTTTTCAGTGTTTATTATTGTCACTTTTGGGTGATTTTTTTTTTGAAAAGATTTACACGAGTTATTTTTGCTTGTATCGGGTTTTTTTTATTTTTAATAATACATTCAAGGCAACATGTTTCATCTCTTGTGTTGTTGCTTCAAAAGCAGTCGCGACCGGTTTTTAAAGTTATTGCTTCGAGTTGAAGTTGAAAATAAAGAGAGTTGCTTTAATTTCGCTGCTCTCATTAGAATAATTTATTCACCTTAGCTGAAATTAACGTTATGATAAGGAGTCGGGAATAGTTTTCGGAGAGCGCTCGCGATTAGGTGGGCAGTTTGTACAGACGTTTTATGGAATTAATAAAGTGCTTCGCGGGGGTTATATGAAGGTAAACAATTTATTAGATAATGTAAAATAACAGCATTAAGTCTGATTACTTCTGAAGTTGCGGGTTCGAGCCCGGCCGTGGGAATAAAGTAGCCGGCGGAGGATGCTTCTGTTTATGTATTGCTACGTTCTAATGTTCTTGATATCTGAATAGAGTTTAAAGTAAACAAATATAAACTTAATGTGTAATAATGTGATGCAAATTGCACAGTTTAGCATAATAACTTCGATTATTGATTCTATGCCTTGCGGCTGGCGGTATTATCAAGGCTGGTATTGAACAGGTTGATGAGGCTTAGGGCGAAATCTAGTCGTGCTTAACTAAGTTATATTAAAACCAGTGCGGATTAACTATACAGGGTGTCCCGAGAGGAACGATCAATATTCGTGTGGGTTAGAATGAGTTATTGCAAGTTAAAAAGTTTGGTAAACCTATAAAATAGCCAAGGTGGAGGCGGCTACTTTTGGCGGCCGTGAACACATGTATAGTAACAGAAATAGCTTCACAAATTTTTGTTTATAAGCAAAAAGAAACAATAATTATATACTCTGGATTAGCAGTTTTTATTATAGTAACCGTTTGTCTGATTCGGTTAACCAAAGAAGGGGTAGGGAACCTCTAATCCACAAGGAGATTTGAAATGCCGGATACGTATTTCGGCTAACAAATCCATCTTCAGCGATGACAGACAAAAGTAAACTAAAGAATATAAAGCCTTAGTGGGGGAGGGTAAACTAAAGAAAATATAGACAACGTAGGGGGAGGGTAGTTGCCAAGAATATCTCCCATTGGTTAAGCGGAAGGGAAAATAACGACTATTGGACATGTTTAAAGAATGGGCGAATAAAATAAGAAGAGATATCTTATCAATAGGGAGGGGGAAGGGAAGAAAACTAAAACAAAAGGTTAAGTAAAAATAATGAAAAAAAAATGGAGAAAACAGAGGACGTGGCTCGTAAATCCGGAGTGTAAAATAAAACGAAGGAAAGTTTTTGGTTGTTCCATTCCGCATTTTTTGCTTAACTTTTGTGATTCGGTGAAAAAAAGACGAATTTTAACCCTAAAATATTTTAATTGGCAATGCTGCAATGATAGGAAATGTGAAGGAACTATTTTTGAGTCTGAACAAAAAATTTTATTAGTAATATATATAAAATAAATAAAGTTGCTTAGAATTACACATATGCAGTGCTCCCTCTATATAACGGCACTCTACATAACGCTAAATTTATAACGCCAAATCCATATAAAGGAGTTTTTTCCGGAAAATAAAAACTGCAGACATGAATGAGTCTCTGCAGTTTTTATTTTCCGGAAAAAAGCTTCGTTACATGGACTTGCCATTATAAATTTGGCGTTATGCAGAGTTCCGTTATATAGAGGAAGCACTATAATTGCCCTCACGGCCGCCGCCATCTTGGGAGCGTTACTTTATAGGTAACCAAAAGTTTATATAAACATGTAGTCTTTTATTAATGATTTCTGAGATATAGCTACATTTGAATTTAAAAATAAGAAGTTAAAGCCGCCCCCTTTGTGTCAAACATGTGGGGGAATTCCGATGGCAAATGGGAATAGCTCTTTATTTTATGTCAAATTAGTGACCAACAATTTGAAAGACTCGATTGTAAGCCGCGCCTTATGTTTTAAACCTTCAGTGATGAGAAAAAGTGCGGCTTATAAGCGGGCCAATACGGTAACTTTATCATAACATCGAATATTCCGCCACGTAATTCGATGAATTTTTCAATTCTTGCGAGAACGTGGCGAGTTGCGTGGCTGAAGGCATCTTCACATTCTCTTATTTGGTCCACAGCAAGTGTTATACGCCCAATTGACTCGTATATTGATTGTAGTTTTATAGACCTCTACGAACCCTACAAGCAATAATCCAAGGGAGTTAGGTCGGGTGATCTTGGTGGTCAACTATTCCACCGCAACCAATCCAACGATTAAGAAAAACTGCATTTAAGTGTTCCGCATAACGACTTTAGAGAAAACGTGCGGCATTATCAATTTTTTCAAAAATATCAGTACAGATGATAAACTGAGTTTAACAAACCGTTTACATTTGACCGATGGCTTTGTCTCAGAAACCAATAATAAAAGACTAAGCTTACATGTTTATATAAATTTTTTGACTTACAATAACACATTCAGTACCCACACAAAATATTGACTTTTCCTCTCGGGACTCTTGGATTGTCATGTCTTATGCCTTGAGATGTTTTAAATGGAGTATTTTATTGGTAAGATTGTAAGAAAGGGGCTTCATGGAGAAGGCATCGCCCTTAAACGAGAAACCCGTAAGCGACATTTGTAATACGTCTTCATAAGGCGTTGGGCCGTTAAACTGAAATTAACGCGTAGTTTCTGTTTAAACAAGGTGTTAACTTCGATGATAACGCTTGTATCTACACGGAAAATATATTTTGTAAATGGCTATGGAAATTGAATTAGGAACGTAGGCACACCCGGGAGCGATAACGTTGTGTATTAATTAAACGAAATAGGGAGATGTGGAAAGACGAACGCCCATTCGCAAGGTTTTGCTCTTGCAACAGTCGAACCTCAGTGCTCTCAAACCTATATCAGTGACTTGCTTTGATAGGAGTATGTGAAAAAAGGCGTATAGGCACACCTGGGCTTGAGTCTGGAAATCAGTTAATTGACACGTGCGCGCGTGCTTGATCAAGGAAAGGGGTGCAAGAAAACGGACTATTAACCGCGTCTACCCTTGATTGTTTAATTCGTCCGACTTTTGAATAGAGGGAGGGATGGATTTTGTGAAGTGCGTAAATTTGGCTCTTCTATTTGTTGCTTAGGTTTTTCAGACCCCCTTCCAAATCCTAAGGGAGAGGTTTTTTTTTGCTCTCTCTCTCTCTCTCTCTCTCTCTCTCTTTACCCACCTTCTTCATTCACTCACTCATTCATTCGATTGCTGCTACGTCATGGCGGTTGCATTGTCGGTCGGTATATGCGTCCGGTCGGTGCAACAGGATCCCCCTCCCTTACTTTTCTCCTTTTGCGCATGTGCGGAACCATCATTTTTCACTGTCGTATCGTCGGCAGCCAGAATTGATGTTTCGTCCAGCATTGTGTTCGGTCGACGCGTCACCAAGAAAAACGATCCGTTTAGTTCAGTGGCAACGATATTTCATTCGATTGTCACGTTTTTGAAAAGTCAGTTTTGTTAGTGTTGCGCTTGCATCGTCGATGAATATGATTTCGCCAGGCGGTGCAAATTACCCCCAGTGAATGAGTACGCGACAACTGTCCGCAGGTCATTTGCTTTTATCTGTTTGTTTTCGCCGAAGGATCGAACGAAGGAGGGTGGGATATTGTTAAACGTCCCATTTTTACAATCTCATAAGGATGTCGGCGTTATTAAAATTATTTTCTTCGATGTTTATTATTATTATTCGTCCTTTTACGGCAGGCGCTCTTACGTTTTTATTCCTCATTTATTGCTTCGATTGCCATCAACTTTTGTTCCTACTAAAAAAAAACAAAAAAAGTTTTTTTCTCTGCATGTAAACTTTAATCAATCGTTTGGGAATACCAGCTCCGCCCTTACTACGAGGAGATGCGATCAGTTCGTACGGTATTATATGGAAACCGCGTTATGAGAAACTTTGAATTAGATTAAGTCGTACCGGTATGAAGATTAGCGACGCAATTGAAAAAAAATTGGAGTCATGCAAACACGTGACTCCAAACATCATCGAGCTGCTATGCCATCTGTTATAAGGTTCAGTGGTTTCTGAATTTACAGAAGAATTCCTAGAAAACTGAAACTGAAATATTGCGGTGTATGTGCATGAAAAAAGTTTTTGATGTTTCCCTAGGGTTTTGACCTTAAACTTGTGTAACAAAAAAGTTCATGATATATTAATCTGAGCTGCGCAGTAATATAGAAACCATATTATAAGGAAACCGTTATAAGAGATGTCGTTATAGGATGACTGTCGCAATTTTTGTTCCGCGTTATATGGAAACCGTATTGCGAGAATACCGCGTTATAAGAGGGTTAACTGTATAACACTGTCAATGTTTTATTTATAAAAGACAGAAGAGTCTCTTCTTGTTTGTCTGATATAGGCAAAATAAGTTTTAGTAAATCTCGTAGCTATTATACGAAGCTGTGGGCTATCCTTGTTCTTAGGTGAAACCTAATAAATTTAACCTCAACATTGGGACATATTGAAAATAAAGCCAAAGGACAACTTGAAGACACTTCAAATCCTCGAAATTGCTTAAAAGAAATTTGCCTTTTAGATAAGCATACAAAAAAATATAAAGTGAAAGTGAATTTTAATTTTAATTGCTGACAGAATCCACATATTGTTATATAGAGCATGAGCCCATGTGAAGCCTGTCTTCCATTTAACGTCTTCGTAATTTCTGCGATTTTTCTTCAGCGACTTTCTGAAACTCGCACTCTTTTCCAATTAGCGACTTTTATGCGCGCGCGATTTTTCAGGCGACTTTTTAAGATGTAACGAAGTTTGATTTTCAAGCGATTTTTTGGCGTCTTTTTCAGATCTAGTCACTCGGACGCAATCTGGATAGCGGTCTTATTCTGGAGAAAGACGATACTGATATTCATGAGTTCCTTCCTCGCGAATTGATTTGGTAAATCATTTATTTTATTTCTATTACATTTAGTAGAAATGAAACTGTAGTAAATTCAAAGCGTGAAGTGATCGGAGTAGTTAGTAACCTCTTTTCCATCAACTTTGTTTTCCAAAATGACTCGACCAATCAGATCAGATCAAAATCGGGATAACGTCTTAAAAGAAACGTTAAATGGAAAACAATCTGAAAGCATGTCGTGCTTTTCAGGAGGCTTTGCAAAACCTCAGGCTTAAGAATCATCAGCTATGGTTTACCATTATGTTCTGCAGAAAACAAACTGCAGCGGTAAGAACTCGTGCATTAGACAGCCGTTCACCTTCTTATTATAATAAGCAGCGAATGTCTTAAGGCAGCGGTTCTCAATGCGTGGTACGCAATCGATACGCGGTTGTGAAAAGGTTGAGACCGCTGATCAGTGAAAAATTTTACTGCTAATCGTAATATATTAAGGTTTCATCGTCGGACAAGCTTCTAGTATGTAGAATACGACTATGCAATATTCAGCTTTTTATTATGCAGAATACAATGGCATAATACTTAGGCAAAATTATAGTGGGTAGACTAAAGGGTTTTGTATTCAGACGAGCGTATGGTATGTAGAATCTGATGGCTTAATACTCAAGACAAGCTTACAGCATATAGAACACAGCGGCTTAATACTCAGACTTCTTGAATACACAAACAAACTCAATACACAAAAGACCGCATGGCTCACTGTCAACAACGACAAACGGGACAACATATTTTGGAAGAGCCGCTATAACAGAAAAAAACCTCGCTATCTAAATTAGGAACCTCCCTATTACCTTTTACTTATGAAAATTTTAATAAAAAATACATCTTAAAAACAGTTCAAAGATTTATAAAGAATTCCTCAAACGAGCAATGGCGATAATTTTAGATCCCTGCGAGGAGTGACTCACTACGCAACAAAGAATTCGCTTTGACAAGAAAAAAGAATTTGAAAGGGAAAAATTCAAATATAAACAACGAGAACCAGTATAACGGGTTCGTTTTTATTTCGTCGTCTCGTCTCCATTAGCCTTCGACGGAACGCAAAGCAAAGATCCCCGTAGGCGTATTAGATGCACTCAAGCGGGCTCGAACCTGCCAATTCTCTTACGCGATGGTCTTCAGCGGCTGTTTAAATTGTTGTTATTGGCGCGTGCGCTGTAAATAGCCTAAGGCGACGAATCGAAACCCGTTTACCTAATTAGTGTTTTTACTTTTTTTTTTTTTTCTAGCCTGAAGCACTTTCTTCTTCTTAGCGAATCATTGTGACCATTGGTGGAGTGTTTTTTTGGTTCTTATATTGGGAATCTTACATGAAAAAAACTGCGCTGTTTGCTTTAGCGGGTGTTGCGATTTCTGCTGAAAATACTTGAAGCGAGACTAAATCGAACTTCAAAACCCGCGTGAGTGTTTGTCAACTGGATATGTCCCTGCCCTCGTTTCGGTTCCTAGCACCGGGACGGTCGAGGTTATGTAAGTTCGCTTCCCATCTGAGCCGCATTTGGAATCTGTTTTTCCGGGAGTGGAGGCGCCACCGCTTCGGCAAGTTGGGTCGAGGTCCTTCCGGGCGCGAAACTGTCATATCGTAGGACAACCATGACGCACGCGACAAACACACCACTTGGCTTGTGACGTACGGTTTATTTTTATAACGCATAGGGATTTCTCTTTTTTTTGTATGTGTGTGTATGTGAATGTTGTGTGTGACTGCGTCTCCTTCGTTCGTCGATAGAATTCTATTTAGAGACCCAAACGTTTTTCAATTATCTTCTCTCTTTCTTTCGCTCTTTCTGTTTCTATTCGAAGAGAGAAAGTTTGGCTCCGGTTTTCAGAGAAAAGGTTAAAGGTTAAATGGGTTTGAAATGGGCGAGTGTGATGTCGACTCAAAATTGCTTCTCCTCCTTCATCCTGAAGAAGTTTATATTTTTACTATACGTTAGTCTTACCCCATTTATATGACTTCTTAAGCTTAAAAGAAATCATTGTAATAGTTTTCTATGCAGTTCTCTATTACACGAATCCTTACACTAACCTGTTATCTCAATGTAAAATATTCGATGTAATATCTTATGCTATTACATGGTTTAATACCCTGTTGCGTTTTCTAATCCAATTCTCATTTTTTAAGCCTCCCCCTCCCCTGCCATTTTTCGTCGAGCCGGAGGAAACTTGAAGGGAGACTTGGGTGTGAATACGCGCACAAAAACACACAGCTCTTTTGCGATCGACGGGCGCATGCGCTTTATTATTAACGATCGCCATGACGATACATGATTTCTGCGGATGAAGAATCGTCGTTCAGTGGCGGGTGGGGTTTTAAGAGACGGGGTATGGGAGGGGGGTTAATGTGTTGGTAGTAGGAGAGGGAAAGGAGAGGGTGTATGGCTATCTATCCCTCCTCCTCCGCCCCAAAGTAGGCTGCTATCGACAAAGCAATTTGCATCGCTGACGCGTAGTGGATTTAATACGGGGACTAAACCCTTCGTCCACCGCCCACCCTTTGGCGGCACGAAACCTCTCCAGCTTCCGGCATCACCCACGATCGTGTTTTTCGAATAACGCTCTAACGAAAGCCAGTCAAAGCTTTCTGTATGCGCATTATCTTAGAGCGCCAGCTAATAAGACATTCGAAGATATTAACGGCGGATTCGCAGACCTAAATCTTGCTTCAGGGTAAAAACAAATGCTCAGCCTATAAAATTATTATGCTCTGAAGGGTTTATCGAAGGGTTTATCGAAGGGTTTATCGGGAGAAGTGTCTATTTTGTTTTCTTGGTTTTGCTCGTTTCGGAGGCGACGCATTAGTAAGTAGTCGTCTCGAAGAACTGTGGTCTAATTTGTCTTTAAGTAAATATCTGAAGGCGTATTTTCAAACGTATCGATTGCCTCTTTAGCGCAGGTTTGAGAGTTTATTCAATTGGAGAAGAAGCTGTCTGGCTTTTGTATATTTTCTTAACGGAATCGAATAGACATTGCCACGAATTAGGCGCCTTGGCCCTCCATTTGACGAAATTAATAATTATGGGAATCATTTAGGTGTTGGCGGATTATAAATTTTGCTCGTGAGGTGCTATTACTTTTTCTATATTTTTATATGTTGCATTAACCAGCTCTATCTTCTTCCTAACTTCAAATCTAACAGCTTATGTTTCCGGCAGTTTTCTTTCGAAATCTTACTAATCCATGGATGACCAACTTGCTCAAATCGAAATTCAAAGTGAATTTCTAAATTAAAGTCCTAATTCTTAGAAAAATTGAAATACAAATAAGAGCACATATAAGAAAGTCAAAAACCTTAGGTGTCCTTCTTTGACCCCGTCTCGATTTTCGAACGCATATCTTAATCGCTACTTGCTTATAGATGCCTAATTGGGATGGTTAGGTAGGGTAAACGTTTTTTTAACCAAATTGATTTTAAGAGACTTCTTTATTTTCCCGCAATATCGCTTCGGTAATTTGTTGGTATTACTAGCTTTGAAGTGCGTACCCATCATTTCTAATCATCAGTTCATGGCTTTCGGTATTACCCAACATTGAAATTTCATATGACTTACAGACCTGGCTTAGTGTCATTTTTTTTTTTTTTTTAGCAAAATACATCAAGTTTTTTACTTACAGTTAAACATGTTCAATGTGAAATAGTAAATGGATTAGTCGAGGTGCGCCGATTGCATGGCCCCCACGTTCACCGCATCTGACATCTCTTGATTTTGTTTCTTTTGGGGATTCATCAAGAAGGCCGTGTTCAGTCTACGCTTACCGGCTTCTCTTGCAGATCTTAGAGCAAGAATCTACGCTGCAATTGAACAAGTTACGCCTGACAGGCTGCAGCTAAAAAATGACACCAAAACCAGCTCTGTAAGTCATATGAATAAATGTATATTAATTTTCAAAGTTGTAAAGTCCTTTTTGAAGCACTCTGTAGAGGTAGTTGTAGAACTACAAACGCTGCATGCCTTTCAACGAAGAAAAGCTGAGATTCCAGGGAATTTTGATGAACTTAGTGAGTGAACTGACTTAAAACTACCAATTGACAAGAAAAATCCAGGATCTTTTAATGATGTGTATTGTGCTTTATTACCTACCGACACAGTAAACTTTATTCTATAGTCTATAGTGTTTCCAGTGTAGCTCTGTCTACTGCATCTTGTGAGGTGCAGAACAAATCAAAACATTCTAAAGGAAATGCTTGAATATGGACACTCTATCAACATTCATAAAGTGCAATCATTGTTCTTCTAAAACGGACTTTGATTTAAAGCAATGGACCATTGATATCAAAGCATACCAGGCACTCGCCATGTACTTACTAGAATTTGAAACCTTGTAGACAATTGTCGAGCTCCGCTTATTCTAATAGCACTCCAGCATATGTCGCTAGACGTGTGATTAAGCACAATCATGTATAAATCACCAGTTCATGGCTTTCCTCATAATAACACAAATAAACCGGATCCTTTTTTCTCAATGAGTTAAGCATATAGAACGTTATCAAATATAGAACTAGTAGCCGAAAATCGACTAAGAAACTGTCCTGAGTCCTGGCATAAAGATTGCGTATAATAAGATCACTTTCATCTATTATGCTATATTAAACGACCTCGATTAAGTTTTAGCTCGATTCTGGTTTCCTCCTCCTCCAAGACCACGTTTAGCTATACAGTTGGAACACTTGGAATGAAATTCCATTCCAAATAAGGTTCATGATTATGGGCTATATGAAAGAATGGGGAATTTAAAGATATCTCAATATCTTGACGAGTTTCGCGTACCAGCATGGAATTTATAAAATAAGTCCTGTTTCATTGAAGGTATGTAGATATTCTTTTATTAAATATTCAAATTCTTACCGAGAAAGTTTAGGTTCTGGTTAGTTTTTGATATATAACGAGATTTCTATGCTTCTTTATTGACTTAGTGTAAATCTAAGGAAATAACACATGCTTATATGTGAGATGGCCTGCTATAGTTTCATTGGAGTCTTTATACTTAAATTAGGGGGTCGTTTTAAACCATGATGAAAGAGGAATTAAAGGGAAGGAGTCTATATCCCTCCCCCCGACCCCCTCCTTCTCCCCTTAACTTAGAGCGTTTATAATCGTGAATGGAGCAACCGCTTTCCCTTGCATTCAGTCGTCGAACCGTTGGTTGTGGTTGATTTGCATCGGCAACCATGACACCCACGCTATGAAGCATTTGCATTTGCGAATTTTCTGAATGGCTCTGTGATGAAGTACTAGGATAATCAACGCTCCCATTCCTTAATCTCTCTTTTCCCACCCTCTCTCTCATTTTTTTTATGTACATAAGCACACGTTCCCCCTCTCCTGTCTGTTTCCCAACCGTCACGGGTTCCTGAAAAATGATTGCAATTGCCTCTTGTTTATCATCTAATTTCTCTCTTCTCCCCTCGTTTTTTGTGTCTGTGTGTGGATGCTTTTTTTGTATATAAATCCTTCCTACCCACTAGCTATTGTTGTTCTTATTCACCCCTTTGCGTTCGCTGTCTGACTCATCCCGTGGTGTGCTCGTGTGGAGCCGTCGGTTGCCGGTGGCGTCATGATGGGATGCGCCTCTTGTGTTCCGCGCTTTTGCCATGCTGCTTCTCTTGTGAATATGGGCTCTGTGAAAGAAGGGAAAATAGAAAAGAGTGAGTGAGTGAGATAAATCTTTCAGCTAAATAAGTATATTGATCTATTTCGTGGGAGACAAACGATAATAATAATATGACAAGAACACTATGTCGAGAGCGCAGAACTGTGTGCGTGTGCGGGCTCACATGCGTTTTCAGAAAAAATTGTTTTATTTGGTTAAAGGATTGCATATTGCGCACACATAAAATTTACGAATAATTTAAATGTGAAAACGATGTAATTGGGTTAATGTATTCGATAGTATGAATGGTTGAGTGAATTAGACATTGTATGAGCTTATTTGAGTAAGATGTGAAAGTGAATGTTGTATATGAATAAGCACATGTCCCGCAGCTTAAAAAAGTACGGACAGACGAAAATATAGTTCGTGATCTTATTTCTGAGGTTCTGATAATGCTCTTCAGGGGTTGAGGTATGACGAATTCTAGTGTTTGTTTTTCTTATAGAGCGTTTGTTTTACAATCGAGTAAATGCGGTAATGAGCGCAACTGTATGCTTAATCTCATTCGCTTCGACCAGTCTTTTGATTCTCAGCTAAACTACTTTAACCCTTTCCCCTTCCCTGGTGAATGCTCTTCTTTCGATATATGCTTCTTCCTGCTAATCAGTGAACAAGAACGTCACTGGGGGAAAAAAAACTCGACCGTGAACTTTCTTCCGGTTTTTGGGAACTTCCGTTTCTCGCCCATTTCTCCTAATCCTATCTTGTTTCTCCCTCGGTTTTCGTCTTTCCATCTAGTATTACACTGAGGAGAGGGTAGGAGTGGCGCCGTGAATCTCTCCCCCGTCACCTTATTACGGTGTTTCATTAGAAACCTAATTTAAAGTTGGGGGCGTTCTTGTTTTCAGGGGTCTTCCCTAGTGCGCCAGTCACGCCGCCCTTTGTTCTTGCAACCCTTCCGCACCGAGTGTCCCCAGCGAATGGCGCTCTTCTCTATCTTTCTCTCTCTCTTTACGTAATTGCGTTCTGAACTGTCTCCCTTTTACACCATTCACTACCCCCTTGTCGTGTGTCCCCCCTCCCCCCACCTTTTCATCCCTCACCTTCAGGGCAGAAGAGCGCGGGTGGCACGAAGAGGACCGCCACCGGTCTCGGTTCAGTCATGCGCACTCACTAATGAAAAGTGTCACTTCGATTGTGTTACCAAAATCGCATTGCTTTCAAGACACTCTTTGTTTCCTCCTGCTTCGGCTAATGCAAAAAAGAAATTAATTTCATTTTTTTCTATTTTCCTTGTACTCCCTTTTCCACGCACTTCGTCTTCAATTCTTTTCATTAGGACTCTCGAACTCGCTCTTTTCCATTTGTATTTCGATCCATTACCATTAATTGAGCCTCTGGCGGTGGTTTATGCGCTTCTAAATGTATCCGGATAATTCAAGCACCATTTGAAACTTTCAACGTATAATTAGCAAATCCCCTCTTTCACAACCCCCAATGAAATATCCCAAAACCTAGCTCATGGTGATGACGTAATGTCACAAGTTAATGGGAACGTTGCACTTCTTGACGATTGCTTTTGCTTATTATCGCTTGGCAAGAGACGAACGCGGATGGGTTTGTGTACAGGCGCTCTATTTCAAATTATTAAAAATCATAACTATGTAATCATGCACTATTAAAGATGGACAGTATAACATACCAATTTACCTAATAGGTTTCTTGTGGTATACTAGTATTTACTGCTTCTTCCTCTCTACTTATTATTTGATGTTATAACGTTATTAAAGGTACAAGTGAGACGATACGAAAAATTGTTTGGTATTTCTGTATAGAATTTGAATATTAAGCTTATTTATTGATTCATTCAAGTTTTGTATCTCATATGGTTACTTAAGTTAACGATCGCCCTTGGAAGGCTACAGCCTAAACATTTGTTGAGAGGCGACGTTATGTAACACTTATTCAGTTACATGTAATTTTAATTTTAGAACCTGATAGTTTAATAGTAACATAAAAACGGGGCCTGATATAAAATGGTCGTGAGGGGCCATTTTTCAAAAATATTTGTATCGCATCGCCCCTGGGCCGGCCCTTCCTAAGAACATGTCTATGTGCATCATTATAACGCAATATTTCAGGTAAATTGACAATCACGTTTTAGGATATACTGTAATTCGCGGCTAATATCAGAATTTGTTCCAAATTGTCCTTCAGTTCACCATTGTCTCGAGATTTGTTCTTGTACATAATATCGTCTACAAACAGAAATCGGGCGGCATTAGGTCCTGCGATCAAGGTGGTCACTCGAATTGCCTATGTCGTCCTATCCATGTACCTTCTAAAGTTACGGTATCCTCCGATAGTGGTACCGCCAAATAGCAGAATTAGTATGACAACGTCCTTTACTCTTTCTATAAGGAAAGCGAATACGAAGAAATAATGACTAAAGTTCAATTAGATCTTAAATTGCTAGAAAAGTGATACAGCTCTCGCGGCATGAAGCTGAATGTTACCAAAACAAAAATACATCCAATGTCTCCAAAAGCCGAAACAAGACACTCACTCACCTTCTTAAGATTTACTTTCGACAACACGTTACAATTTAATAGCCTAAGTGAAAAGATAACGGGCTTGAAAAGCCGAGGCTACCTAAATATGACTCTATAACATCTTTGTGTCACAAAAAAAATTACCGACCTTCGCACAACGGTCTCCTCTATGAACTGTCGGGAGCCCTTCGAAATCATTTATACAAAAGTGGCTCCAAAATTTCAATAAGTATCGTACAACCAGGAAAAATAAGATCGAAATTCCTCATAAGATAACAGCCTTTCCATCTAGACACTTTCCATATAATGGCATATCCATATGGAACACTTTACACATAGTTTTGCGCAGTACACCAATTATATGGGATTCTCCAAAGTGCCAAGTAAAGTGTGTATATTTTAAGAGATAGATCAATGAATTTTATCTTACTAATCAAGACAATTGACTCTAGTTTTCGGCCTTCCACAGTTTTCCGTCAACCTATGATTCTGTTATTCTCTCATATTTATCTTTATTTTCTCTACTTAGTCTATTCCTTTGGAGTGCTTACCTAGTAATAATAATAATAATATAGGGCAATACTATTTCTATATGGGTGGGGTCTCAAATCGGTGTCTTAGTATCTCATTCTACCAATCTTGATGTCGCAGTACTCTCCACCTTCTTGGAAATAATATCGCCCCTATTTTACGTCTTGGAAAAAGTATCACCGTCATCATTTTACTTAAGCATCATATTGGCGGTTTCTCTATCGGAGGAAATCGTAGCTTAACAGGCAAGTCATGTGTATCGGTACGCTAAGCTGTCGGTACATTGTCCTGCTGGAAGAAACTTCCATGTTCAACTTGAAATGGCATTTCTGTTCAATCTAGCCTGATTTACAGTATTATAAAAGGAAAATGGATTAAAGTATTTCTATTCGATACACGTGTATTTCCAGGCTGCGGCTGTTAGAGAATAATACAACATTCTCAAGTGACCTTTTATGCAGCTCTTCAATTGTCCAGTCGATATTCGTTTCTGGCCATTATTTTTGATAAAAAAAGAAAAAGTTATACTAACAAGGGAACCCCACATAGCCTAACCGCTTTAACAATGGAGTCCTTGTATGACTTTGTATGCTGAAATTTTTTCGTTTTCGCGGTTTATTTTGAAAGAAACACAATTTTGCAAGCATCTATAGTAGCTTCAGATGAGTAACATATTTCAATTTGTTGGAAATCTGTGACATACATGTTCGAGGGATTCCCTTGTAAGACAGCAACATGACTGCTGTGAAATGGCAAACAACTGCGCATTATGCTTTTCAAAAAACAATACTAATGACACAAGCAGTGCACCATATCACTACTCCATTTGTTGATCATACGAGTTCGTATAGATCCAAATTATTTTTTGTTATTTTGCCGTATCAACAATAATAAACTGTCATTGAATGCTCGTGTTGGTGCTTATTTTTTCAAAAGACTTAACTTTAACCATAGATAATTTCTGTTTATACTGAGTACCGAGCAGACACCCGGATTCAAAAACAACCGTTTTTTCGCGTGTGTAGGTGCCTTAAAACAAGTTCCTAAAAGAAAGGCTCGAGAATTGATTATTTTCACGACCACGCTGCGTTGTCTATTTTACGTATAATTATGTGAAACTCTGAGCAATTTATTGCTGAGAAAACATTTGTTCAGCTCGTTTCTTTACCTCATGGAGCACAAAAAAGGCGAGGTATCGGGGGGGAGGTTAATAATGAACAAGATGATTAAAACCCGACCGTAGATAATCGTTTTAAAATCAGCGACATCACTCCTGTACAGGTGTTCGTTCGAGGTTAAAGGTTGTCTAAACAACGAAACGGAGTGTGGGAGGAAGGCAGGAAGGTGTGCTTTTTTGCGTTCCACACCTTTTGGCGTCCACTCCTTCTGTCCCATAAAGCACCTTTCTTACACGCTTCCCGTCTTGTAATCCTATTGTGGCGAGTGGCTGGTCTATATACATGTCTTCTTCCTATCTCTCGCTCTCTCTCTTTCAGTGTTAGTTGTTCGTCTCGGAGAGGAATTCGTCTTTTTCTATTGATGCTCAGGTGGGCGGACGGTTCGAACCAAGACCGGTTTCACCGGCTGCCTCCGATCGGCACAACAGAGGGAGAAGCGAAGTGGTGGTAGTGGCCTTGGCCTGACGAATCACCACCAGGGTTCCAAATGATCTTTTTTGGGGGAGTTTCGAACAATTCGAAATTGTTTTCTCCTCCCTGTATTTTACATAATAATAATAAAAAAAATGGATAAAAAATAATAATCGCAAAAAACAAACAAACCGCGCTCTCGTTTCTCGTATAAGTTTCTTAGCACAACCTTTCGTCAGGGTTCACTAGTTCTGTCTAATGCATTCTGAAATTGTTTGCTTTAGAGCGTGGATAACACTTTGTTTTATGGGTGAGAACGCTGTTGGTGTTCCTCGTGTTAATAATAAGCGATTCTTAATCTTCGTCTCGAAGGAAGGTAGCTCATCCATTTCGTAATAAAATCGTCCAGTTTTGCAACTCCATTTTTATGTAACGGTTGACAAGCCCTCCAAGCCATGTTTGCGCTGCTTAGGTACGGATGGGCACAGAATGAGTTATGGAAGCGGGATTATATCATATACTACACAAGTTTCCTCCACAAATAACGGCGTCATCCCGAACCTTCACTTAGAACACGATGTTGACGACGTCCAGTCACATTAAGGTGGTTTTTCTGTGTTATCCACGCCTTTTGACCATAGAAATCCGAATATAGCTAGCTTCTTACTAATAATGCACCCTGCTTATTGCTAAATCGTTATTGTGTACTAAGGCAAATTTACTTTACTTTCTGACTTCTCTCTTACATTTCCCACTTACTTTCTAGGTACATTCGTAGCTGCATAAACACTTTCCTATTCTACCATTCTTCGGTAGATTTCCAATGTTAACATAGCTTTTGACTACAAAAATGGTCATCGCGATGTACCAAATAGGCAATTCCACTGATTGTAAGCGAGAATACCATTGCATCTGTGGTCTATTTATGTAAGTCCAGGCCTTAACATATCGTTCTATTGCTTTCTACAAACACTGTGGTATGGCATACAATTTAACAATTGGGGGGGGGGGGGGGACTTAATTCTTGATCTCTTCTTGATAATGATTTACATTCAACCCACCTAGTCACCTTTTCCCTTGAAAACTTTCTGTAACTATCGTGATAATGCATGATGATCGTTCTCCATTGAAATGCCAAGTTCCGCCAATCTTGCCTGCTCTCTCACTGACCTCCTCATACAAAATGAGAATTTATATATATCATTACTACATAGTAATGTGATAAAAATTTACCTCTGATTTCAAAAAATGATATGCTACTACAGAATGGTTTGATTCACTTTGTGCGTACCGCATTATATGGAAACCGCGTTATATAGGCAAGTTTTGCGACGTAATTGGATAAACAAAGTCATGCGAAGATGCGACCGCCCATAATATTCTCGAGCTATAACAAAGTCATCTGTTGTAATGTTGCATGTTTCTAAATTGACACGAGAATTGCTTGATGACTGAAACTGGAAAGTTGCGATGTACGTGCTTGGAAAAAGTAGGGGAATTCTCCATTATTTTGACCTTAAAAGTGTAATAGAAAAATTTATGCTCTAGTGAGACTGCTAACAATTAATCTAATATAGAAATCATGTTATAGGCAGACTACCGCAATTTTTGTTCCGCGTTATGGGAATGTTGCGATATAGGTGGGTTGACTGTAATGGTACAAAGAATGGAGAAATACTGTATATCAAAATTTACATTTTTTCCAAAGTTTGCATAAGGCGGCTGTTCCCTGTGGCGTCCTACACAGCTTGTTCAGACGGTCATTGGAATAAGATAAAATGTATGCAATGCGTTTTTGAATACGCGTCCGATCTTACACTTAATTCGCCTTGTGTTATTTGATGCCGTGAAAGGGAGCGGCGATTTTATCCGCCTGGAAGCTAGGTTCCATATGCAAACGCACGTTCGGCAAAATGCCCCTCCGCTCTTTTGCCCGTTTCCGCATCTCCTGTGAAGAAGGTCCAGGGAAATAAGAATGGATTCAGTCGAGTCATTCGTCACCTCAGAGTGGTTTTTGTCGACCATTGGAGCCACGTGTCTCGTTCCCTCGGTCGGCTTTTTGTAAGCAGAGCGTTATTCCTTTTTGAGAATGTTAATGAATCTGCCTGCTTTAGATGTCGTTACAGTTGTTATATTGGACTTTATATGGAGTTCTAAAAAATTTCTTAAACCTTAAATAAAATTTGCATGAAACATTAAACGCATAAATTAGTTTCTAAGCTCCAATTTATCTATCTCATGTTCAGCTCAAACGTCGTTGGAAGCGAAATGTCATCAAAAGCGCGCCTTTTCCTGCCGCCCAATTTTAATTAACACACAGGCTACAAATACATATTCCGACTTATTCTTTGTTTGATTAACAGTGAACTGCAATGTGTCTGTGTGTGTGTATGCTCTTTTGTTCCCGTCGCGATTCAAACCGAGGAAAGGGGTTTGTTATTAATTGGTAATATTTACACTCTTGCCTCGTATTAATTCCGACGCGTTTTAATAAAACGGATTCCCACCCTTTTGTAGAACGGGAGCGTTTTTAAACGCAGTTCGCATTCAACTGGGCATTAGTTTCCTGGAAATAAAATTATTCCTAAATCCCGGATAATTTCCTGTAAACGGAGGCTGTAATGCCGTAAATTTATTTGCCCGTCGTCTCTCTTCTCTCTCTCTCTCTCTCCTCCGCCATAATGGGGTTGCGGTTGTCCCGGAGGCGCGCGGGGCTGATCGCCACGTTATCATTGTTACCAATGACGAATTGCTCTTCCTTTGTGGCCTGAGACATCGCTGTTCATTTCATCTCTGATCCTAGGATTAGTAGTCAAAGGCTTAACCTAGGCAGTTTCCGCACGGTCTTTCTCCGCAAGCTTACTACTTAACTGTTCGCCCCCTTCTGATCTTCATTTATTATGCATATAATTGCGTTGCAGGTAAATTACACGTCTATGCGTATAATTTTTATTCGGACAAAGTACTATATCCTCTTGACCTTGTTTAGGCTAATGAGGGGTACGGTAATCTTTAGTAGCTGTTTTGGAATTCATCTCAATCCAAAATTATGATTGGATTTATTATTAAGTAATAAGATATGAAGGCTTTGCAGTTTTGATGAATTTTTTCTTTTTTAATTTATTTGAAACCGAATAACATTTTGTATCTTGATTAGTACACATTATTACTATGTTTACAGCTTCCTATTGTTAACCCTTAAAGTGGCAAGTGTACTTCTCGCCTACTTGATAAGCTACACAACTTTTCCGTAACCAAGTTATGCACCAATTAGGAAATCATTTTGAATATGTTTAAAATTTTCACGCAGTAGTAAATTGAAATATCTAAATGACACTAAAGGGAACCACGTATCGTAGGTCAATCATGTGATTTGTGCTTGTAGACCAAGGTGCCGACTACCAGCTGATTGAACCTTCAGTTTCGTGAAACAATCAATTTGATTGTTTGTATCTCTAGAGATACGTTGCTGCTTTAAGGGATATCGAAATTGATGCGACCGCCTTGAAGTAATCCTTGGCAATACGGAGAACAGTCATGGCCTCCAAGAGATTCCAATAGATGGTTTGCGTATATGGATTTTTTTTTATCGATTTTCTTAAACGATGCGATATGTTCTTTATATCGCGTTAGGAAATTTCGAGAAGACAGGCCAATGTAGACTATTTCACATTTAGTTTAGTTTTAACGGTAAACGCCAGAATTTGTAAACTTAGAAATAATTGATATAGGAGGAGAAGGGTTGTGTGGTAATCTGCCTCTGATTCTTGTATATCCAATCGCAATACAAAGAACCTTAACTATATTGATCTTAAAAAAATTTTTTTAAATCGCTAATATCTTAAACGAATTGTATTGGAATTTTTCGTTTATACAATAAAGATTGAATAACTGGAAAGGTGATAGTATCGTAAGTGCGAGTGCGTGTGCGCATGTGTGTTGTACATGATTAACATCCGTTGTAGTGAAGAATTGCTGTTTGAACGTGGTGACATAGTTATTGCTATCACATGATAGGGAAGCAAATTTCTATTTCGCCGGGACGAACCTAATAAAAGATATCAGTGATCAGGTCCATTGTTAATTCCCCTCCCTTTTTTCTCTTTTATATCCCTGCATCCAGGAGTTGGAAGATTTTTCTGTTTTCTCTTGTGAGAATCGCCGCCGAAGCCCTACTATTACCTCAGTAATTGCTTTCATAAATTACTCTCTCGATCGAGAAGCATTATTGACTTATGATATTTGATTTGCGTGCAACAAAAGCCAGTCTCTTCGTTTTGGAGGGGGGAAAGTGAAATGGGGTACGAGAAGCTGAGTTAGAGAGGGAGGGATGGTCGGCGATCCCGGAACTGGCGCTGGTCACTGGACGCGCGAATTAATAGAACGAAAGCATAAGGAGAGGGAATGGAGAGGAAAAAAAAAAGGAAAAACAAGAGGGACTAGATAGTGTGGGTAAAAGAGTAATGGTGGATGGTTGGTGGGAAGAAGAGATGAGAGAGAGAAGGATAATAAATCACGCTCTGGCGGCGAGTGTGAATTGGTGAGTCCGACTGAGCAACAGATGAGAAGCGGGGAAACGAGGAGAGAGTGAATGTGAAGATCGGGTATCTCTTTCTATTGGAGATGTTCGATCTTTGTCATTGGCTGGAATTTTTTAAAATTATTTCTAAAAATAGAGAACCTTGAAATCTGTACTGCTGAGTACCGTATCTCGATCCTTTCAGGGATATGAATTTTAATTTTCTTTGGAATATATTTAATCATTTAATTAGCTACCTTTGGTTTATCGACGATATTTTTTTCCTTATCGTATTAGATGATAGCGAATTTTCTGAGTACTGCTTGGAGGCAGCATTGCTGATGCATTCAGATATTTAAAGGATGAACGCGTTCTGTTTAGTCTTAATCATTTATTAATCATACCATAGATTAGGTTACTTTCATATTAAGTATCAATATATAACATTGGGGAACTTTTAGATTTTTAGCTGTTATGGATAGTGTAACGATTCACACAGGGATGAAGCTTTTTCTGAAAGAGGTTTCGAATGATGGGTTCTAGGAATATTTCAAAAAGCTTTTTTGTTTAAAAATCTAAGGAAAAGCATTTGCCAATTCCACTGGGCAACAAAATTTCAAAAAGTTCATCTTCCGACATGAAAATACTAATTTCTTAATGAATTCAATGTGGTGAACTAGAATATGACCAAAAAGAGGCTGAATTAGCTTCTGTTTCTTAGTAATGTGTAAGTAAAATCGTCTTGAAATCAGTTTTGAAGCATCTATAAATAGGGCTCATGTGCAATGCCGAGTTCTTGTAGCACGCCATCAATATCGCAGTAGAATACAATGCTTTCTTCTTTTTTAAAGAGAGATTCTAAGTGCTGATGACGAGTGCGAAATGAAATCACTCGGACATTTTCTTCGAGAAGATTCCGCTGTTGAAATCTTGAGGCCAGTATCTCCGTTTTGCTTTTGGACAGACCCAAATCGCGAACAAGATCGTTCTGTTCATTCGGGGTAATTTTATGTGGCGCGGATGGTTCATCAAAGCACGAAAAGTCATCATCCTAACTGCCACCACATGCTGATATTGACAACAATATCTCTGCAACGAGAGCCAATCAACTATTTTTTTCAAGGCGATATTCGTGTACACCACGTTAAATTCATTCGGGATTGGGTACTTTACTTAAGAAACAATTTCATTGTTGTCCAATGTTCTTTTAAAATTTTAAATAGTCTCTGTAAAATATACATATCCAAAAGAGATCGTTGCTTCTCAAATTTATAAAAATTAATCGTCTGCTAGCTTGAATTCCCGCTTTTCGACTGCTTTTGGTTGATCAATGCATTTTATAGATTTTTACCTTTGAATATATCTCGTATAACTGATTTGTTAGGAAGTTATGTTATGTTAAAGGTTGATCTGATAATAGATGAACCTCTAGGGAGTTTACAAAATTTATTTCTCTTACTGACGATATATATTATATGAATGCCGATTATATAGATTTATGGCTTTAATGTGAATTTTGTGGATAATGCGATTTCTGGATTCTACACGAGGTGGAATCTATTGACTCACTCTTTTTCTCCAAATCTAAGTCTGGGGTTATTGATTATAAGGTTTCATTTGAATGTTTAGATAACATGTTTTATTCCTCACTTCTGATCTTTTTATGTTGTGTATGATTTTCGCTTTATACAGAGTGTCCGTAAGGTTGCTGTAGCTTGGAAATGTACTTACGGATATCTCGTATAAATATTTGCTGAGGAATTTTTGTTAGGTAGTTTAGTCCTAGGTAATACAGAGTGTCCAGAAAGTATGCGCTTACGGGTTTTTTGTGGAGTCCCAATCTCTCAGAATCTGTCGCATGCGACTAATGGTGCGCATATTGAATTTTCTGAAGATTGTTGAAAAGAAAAAAAAGAAAGAAAGAAAGAAACTTTGAAACTTTGTTTATTGAACACAAAAAGCCGTAACCACATATCCTTGTTTGTTTCTTTTTAATGATTTTCTGCATGTATGAAGAGACTTTGTGGACACCCTATTTATTTCAAACAATGAAATCTAGGAAGTCAAGTGCCTCCAGTTGGGATCGACAATGATGTGGTTGAATGGGGTGGACTGGTATGATTACGTATGACCATGTTGGTATGATAACATTTTGAGTACAAGTTATTACGTTTCTTTATGGGTCGTTCGTGTGGTCATTTCTGTTTCATTTTATTTGTTTCCCTACTTATATGAAATTTGACTAGAATGTTCCTTAAGCATCAGTTTTAAGAATAAGTTTTAAAAGTAAAAATTTCTGGAAAAAAAAGAGAGTTATTTAGAAGAAAGGCTCAATACTTAAAATTAAAAAAAACACTTGAAAGGAATCCTATTGGGGTTTTTTTGTAGGTCGAAGAATAGAGCGTGGCCGTAGATGGAATTCCTTCTTCTCTTTTTTTTTCCAGAAATTTTTACTTTTAAAACTTATTCTTGGGTTGGGTGGCGGAGTGGCTCACACGGCGAGAGAAAGAAGGGTGGGCGGGAGGAGGGCCGGGGAGGAGTCGGAGGGAGAAACTTACTGATTATCAATCACCTGGTGAGAACAAGTAAAAGGCCCCGTCGCCAAGATAAATGTTCCGCCTCCTTGGCGAGCGAGAGTAATTAAAAATAACTTGGCAGACGCTGGCCATAGGATAGAGTGTGGGCGTCGAGGATCCCCCTCTCGCTCTCTCTCTCTCTCTCTCTCTCTCTTCACCCCTTTCGACTCGGCAACCAGAGAAAAGTATTAACGAGGCGATGGTGGTAGTAGTAGGGGTCAGTTGGTGAAGGCAGGCGAGAAGAAGCTTCTGCCGTTGCCCACGAGAGGGCGCAAGACCAACGTGTGACCGACCAGTCACCCGATCAAGGAATAAATGAGAGAAACCGGAATTTTGGCGTCTGTTCCTTGTTACGAGGGAACAAAAGTGCTCGCAGGGGTTGAGAACTCGGCCGAGGAAAGAAGTTTCTCGGCCGCAAGTTTTGCGATGGTGGTGGAGAATGTTGAAAAGGAATTTGGGTTTTCATTTCTTACGAGAGCGTGAAAGAAAGGAAGGAAAGAAGGAGGAATGAAAGACCTTCATTTATAAATGTCTTAACTTGTCAGCGCCCGTTACATTATTAACGAACAAGATCAGGAGTGAAATCTTGTATTTTTAGTAACTTGCCTTCATTTTTGTGATTTACTTGACTCGTAATGTTCGTCTTTATGATTTAAAAACACAGTAAAAGAAACGCGGAAGCAAATGATGAGCGTTAGACGTGTACATTCTGAAGAATCTTAGTTCAAAGTAGCACACAATTGATTAAAATGGACAGAGGTGCTTCTGCTTTTGAAAATTTAATGCCATACCATACCAGAAAAGGTGTTTCTCGTTTTTGGAAATATATACTGTTTGAAATATTTCTAATCATTATTAGGGTTGCTCTAGCTCTTGGGAAAGGAAGGGAACAGAGAAACAGGATTGTGCGTTCCATAAATAGAAAATTTGTACTTCAGCCTTCTCGCTTCCCGCACACTACCGGGAGAAGCAATGGGATGCACAAATCGCCTAATATGTGGCCCGCTGATACTACTTCGTCAGCTGGACAAATGGTGAAACGTGACGATTTCCTGGTATCTTCCATGGTCTTTAGCACTATTGGATGGCCTAAACAAATTTGGTATTTGGTTTCATAATCTCCTGGCAACCTTTTTGAATCATTGTCGACAACTTAGTCCTAGACGTTGATCCCGTGTTCATGGCTCTTAATCTTGCAATCATTCTACAGAGAATCAAGAGTTTAAATTCCCAGGGCCACTGGATGACCCTGAACTCAAATGGGTGTTTCTCAAGATAGCTTTATGATAATTCTAGTTGTAGGTAAACAGAACAACCTCAAATAATAATAACTCAAATTGGTTCAGATGTTTCCGACGCCCGATAACTTTTTGTCTTCTCTTACCGATACTCGTGCTTTTCTTTGATGGCAGTGGATGTACATGGCCATTCATTACTTTGTGTTGACACGCTTGCATCGTCGACGGCCGCCTGGGAACTTCCATAACCACTGGATTACTCACCACTTACTCAGTTTCTTAATAGTCTGCTAAATCTCCAGTATCTGCAGTTATGCTCATTTTTAAAGATTTTCAAGAAAATGTTGACTTCTAAGAACTATCAATTCAAAGAAAAGCGCGAACAATAGAATTTCATGCATTGTTACAAATTTAATTTTGTTTTATAATTCGCGGAAGAGGATGAATCTTCATTATATGCCCTAATGAACGTTATTTATATTGAAAAAAACTTTGTTTTGCATTGTTGGTCATTAGAAATATATTGTTGGGCCATTCATCACTTTGTACGTTTTAGTAGTTGCCTTTTGCTGTCATGCTCACCTTTTGCTCAGTTGCAGCAGTGTGCTGGCGAAACCAGTACAGCACTGAGCGAAGGGATTGCTTCTTCTGTCGCCTTTCCATTTTTTCTCAATAACTCTCCATTATCTCCAGTTAGTGCTCAGTTTTAAAGATTTTCAAGAAAATGTTAAGTTGTAAGAACTATCAATTCTAAGGAAAGCCCGAACAACAGGAATTAAGCTATACATATGCATTTCCAGGTATATTCTATGGAATGTAAAGCTTCCATGTTCACCAAAGTTTCTTGCTCTATAAGTAGTTATTGCTCGTTGTTTGCAAGTGAATCGTTCACGAAGCCCTTTTAACCTACGTTATCTATCGGAATGTTGTGCAATTTCGCACACAAATGAAGAAAACTTCGTTTGTAGCTTGCAGAATTTAACTTTTCTTTCCTTGAGATTTATCTGATTTGCAACTTAGAGGTCTAATTATATCTTGTCCAGTTTCGCTGCAAACTATGTAGAAGACACAATTTGTGCAATTTTTCCTTAATATGTACGACGTTAGCAATATGTAACTCGAGAAATCATGTCTATAAAGTGATTAATGAAATCTTTTGAAGATGAGCTTAGAATACGGAGGCTACATGCTAAGAAGCAAGTTGTGGGTAATTCAATTTTGCAGCGAGAGCGCGTCGTGCACATAGACACAGTACACCCTCACCTTCTCTCGCCTTGATTCCGTTTCAAATTCCTCGGTTTGTTTGTGATTTGCGAAAAGCGAGCGTTCGACTTTTCCTTGGTTCATTTTGCAGTCAATTGTTTCAGATTATTTCCTCGTTAAACGGCTTCACTTTGCCGCTCTTCCCGACCAGCTTTTTGACCATTTGCGGACAACCTCTAATACCGTTTTCCAGGTTCATCAATTTTAATTCGCGTCACCACCGCTCGCAGTCGTCGTCATCGCTCCGTTCGCTCGCTCACTCGCTCGCCGCTCTTGTTTAATCAGTAGGCCCCGAGCGTTGCGCCAATACCACTCCCCCGCTTCTGCGCTTTTATTATTTCCTTTTTTATTTCTTTTCTCTCACTTTCTCTCTTTTTTTTGTCGCACTCCTATTGCGCTTCTCTTGTTCTTCTGCCCCGTATTTTTGACTGTCATCACCTGCCGGTTGCATATGTCACCTCCTGTGTGCGAGCTCCTTTCTAGACACCCCCTCTCCCGCGCGTGAGCCACTGGTATTTACATCTCTAATAATCTCCGATTAGAACATTACGTCACGCACACGTGCGCTCTTTGCATGCGGAAGCAGTTGGGGCTTTATTGTCCCCCTTCTCTTTTTGCTCGAAGTCCGGAGAGTGTGGCATCGGTTCCCCCCTTCTCCCCATAACCAAGCCGCACAGAGACGGTGGCTAAGAGAAGAGACCCAACGAGGTATCTACGATAGAAAACAATGACTTTCTGGCTCTTCATTGAGCGTTATTCGCCGAAATACAGAACAAGCGTAATCGGATAAAAAATATATGTAGCTTTGGATTATTTTTTCAATGTTTGATTGGAAGGGGGGGGGGTTAATTTAAAAAAATATTTTTGCATATCAAGTTAAAGTTAAATCATTTTCAAGTTTGAAAACTAGGATTGTCGCGACCCCTTTCTTTTCGACAGGTTGCGCTGCTCTTTACTCGGTTTTCACTTTCACTTTCATATCGTTGCCTCAGTCTGCATTGCGCTTGATGATGGATTGAGGGGGTTTGTACATTTTATAAAAGAAGTGATCTTGCAGTGAGCATATAGTTTAAGTATGCGTTCTCTTTCATGGCGAGAGAAGGCCTATCATCCCATAACTACATTATAGACAACAAATGTCTATGATGCTTTCGCATTAACTTATTCCTTATTAAATAAAGTTGAGTTTGCGCATCGGTTTCGAATCCCGCTTTCAATGCTTATATCCTTGAATCTATTTCATCAGGATCTTTTAATTAGTGATGCAATTGTACAAATGTTTTAAACGTTTTGTCTATAACCTGAGACAGAGAATACCGCTCTATTGTTGCCAAAATTAACGCTTCATTGAACGATTATTATTCAGTTATAAGAAAATCTTTTGTCTAAACCGTACATGTCTATAGGAATACAGACACCCCCCTCTTGAAATTGTTTACAGATTAGAATATAGACCCCCCCTCCCGTTCCCGCTAATTCTCTTCCATTTTCTCGATCGAATCGGATCACATTCTTTCCGCTGCGCTAATAGCTTTGTTTGCGCATTGATTCTCGCCATTGATTGGCTTTGCTTGCAGAGAAACCGATGACATATAATGGGCAATTTTCTCTTCATTATAAAGCAAATATGAATATTCGTTGTTTTCTGTAGTTACCTTGAATTTATATGCACTAATCACCCGAAGTCTCATCCACGGTTCATTGATAGAATTGGATAAAACTATAAATTAACATTGAAATTAACATTAACATTGTAATTGTTTTGTTATGTATTGCATCTACATTAAGAGATTATGCATAAATTGCATCTACAAATATGCAATACTTAATATTTACAAACTCGGTTGGAATCATATGGACTCGTATAATGATTAAAGCCGGAGAGTGATTATGTCTCCAGTGAAAGAACATTTTCTATATGTTAAGAACAATAACCCGGGAAAATCAGATTAGACACAGGTTAGATCTTTAAATTCGAAAAAGGCAATGTTTAACGTGTTCCACTGTGTAGGTGTCACCGTCAGAATCAAAGGATTATACAGGGTGTTGCAGATAACTACAAGACAGTATAACGGGAAGCCTACCCGCTCGATTGCAGGGACTGTTCGACATCAAATGATAATTGGGTAATTTTATCAAAAACATGGCAGCTTTGACGTTCACCCCCACCCTCCCCGAATGTGGAAACTGCTGGCTGCTGCAGGCCACCTTCATCTCCCTCCATTCTGCCAATCGACCGAGCCGCCCCTGCAATCGAGCGGGTAGGCTTCCCGTTATACTGCCCTGTAGTTATCTGCAACACCCTGTACAACCTATTGCCTGCTAATATTCGGCAAGGATATGGCGATATCTTCTGAAACTTGAATCGCTGGAGCGGGTGGATATTTCTCCTGGGATATTTCGAATAGGCCGATGATTTTGGAAGGCCTCTTTTTATTTTGTGGAGCGTATACTTCTGCCCTTCCGACAAATTTTAAAAACATTTCCAATGCGTATTAACAGCAAAATTTTGCATATCGTTTTAATGTACTCTTTCAGTGAAAAAACCATGACTGGTTTCGACTTTTCGGAGTTGACCATTCCCTTGTTTAACAGAAGCCCATTGATCAGAACCGCATCGATCAGTTTAAATAACTGTTTTGGTGATGATATCAGAAGAAATGGAAGGAAAAAATTCCACGACCTGGATTCGAAGCAGGAATCACGAGTATCACGCTCGTTGCCTCTACCAATTGGGCTATCGTGGACACGATACCGCAAGGCTGTCTCCAAGAGTCCATATAGACTATAAGGTAGTGAAGACGGAAACCCAATGATAAAGCTGTCACCCAGCTTGCAAGTCCGGAATTCTTCCTTATAGGCGGTTCACATTCAGCGACTTCGCGGCGTGAAACGTTTTCCAGAATCCAGGCGTTTTCTAGGCGTCACAAAACCTGCGCGTGTTGAAATGCGGAGCCATTTCACATTATACGAACTTCCTTCCTTCTTTCAGCCTGCTTGGATGTTGGATGAGTCGTTCTTTCATCCAGTCTCTGTTGCTTTCTAGACATCGTGTATATACGGGGTGGATACAAAATTGAGCCCCCCCCCCTTTTATTTTCGTAACGGAAGCAGATACGTCAATTTTGATGAATCCAATGAATAGGAAGTGGTGGGTGGCTTATCCCCATGGTGCACGTTTCATCATCTCAAATATGCAAATTAGGACACATTCAATCCTATCTTAAAAACCGTAACAGATACACGAAAAATTCCAATTGAAGCAAAAACTTATATCTGTTACGTTTTTAAGATGGGATTTGAATGTTTCCTAATTTGCCTATTTGGGATGATGAAAAGTGCACCATGGGATAGGCCACCCACAAATTCCTATTCATTGGATTCATCAAAATTGACATACCTGCTTCGGTTACAAAATAAAAGGCGGGGGGAGGGGTCTATTTTTTGAATCCACTATGTATATTATATTTTTTAATTAGGAAAAAATGACAGAAAACAAGGCACACCTGCACAGAAAACATGCTATCGGCGAATTTCAATATGGCGGACTTGACCGGCGGAAGTGGGTTAAATGCAGTTACTAAGGATTCTGGGACTGGAGAGACGCTCACTCGTAACTGATTGGCTGCGCATTTGGGGCGACTTCTGAAAATTCCAATACGGTTGGAACTCCAAAACCCACGCCGTTGTCGCCTCTAACCCGCTTTCCGCCGCGAATTCGCTGAAAACGGCTCCGGCAACCAAAATCGCATCGAATGCGCCAGATACGGCGAATTCGATGCGAACTCGCTGAATGTGAACCACCCTTTACCAAACCATCGGAAAAGTTACTAAAAGTTACCAAAGCATCACTAAATTTAATTAAGTAACCTAAATCTTGTCATGACTTATCCAATGATCATAGCAAATTTTATCCCTATATTACCATCGACTTACACGAGTTTATGGTTTAAGGTAATGCTTTACCTTACACATCGACTCTTAGTTTCGTTTGTGCTCCTTCTTGAAAATTACTTTTCATATCTTAAGCATTAGTTTGGTTATTTATCAAACAGGCAATTACCAAAGCTGCTATCCCGTTCCATAGGAAATGCTTTTGCTCTCTAAGAAGTCAAAGCTAAAACGCTGCATATAATCTCCCTGAAAGAAATTACTTTTATCAAAAGCACAGTTACCTTTTGGAGGATATATTCTGTTAAGATCACTTCCTGTTACGCATTTATATCATTGTCTCTCTAATTCAAGTGTCTTCGAGTTGCCATTGTAAGCCCTCCCTTTTTGCTCATTGCCCCCTATTTCTCTCACTGTCTGCCTCGAGTGTTGTTTTCCCCTCCTACTTTACCCCACCCCCCTCTTAAATATGAAACTATCTTCAACCATTATTGATGTAAAAGGTCGTGCGTCATTAACGGGACCAAGTAACATCTGCGCTCGTGGTTGCGCGTGCTAAAGTACCGTTAATGCGCACATGCGTAATGAGGCGTGGCACACCCCCTTAGAGTTTTCGTGGAAAAACCCCCCTGCGAGAAATAGGGGGGTTTTGGTGAGGGACGTGAAGTGGATGGGTTGGACGACACAAGGTTCATTTTCCCTACCCCCCTTCCCTTACTTCATATAATCACCTCCTCATTTTCTTGGACGTCATCTTTGACGGCCGTCGTATTCTCTGTTGTGTTAAGGTTTTTTTTTTATTTTATTTTATAATACGTATATGTTTTTTCTTCTTTATATTCCCCCGTTCGAACCCCTCTGTGTCTTGGTCGAGCACCGTTGCGACCCGAGCTCAGCAGTCGTCCAATTCAAATGCGTTTCATTTGCGACCCTATTCAGACGAGTGCTTTTATGTCGCCCAACGATTGGAGATGAAAAGAATTGGAAACGGACGGTTCTGCGTCTGTGGAACCGGTGGAAGGCTCCAAAGGCTTTGTTCCCGAGAGCGGCCCGTGAAATCGGCCGCGAGAACTCCCCCTCACCCTCCCCTGGTACCGGGTTCATCTCTTTCACCTTCTTTTCCCATCCCTCTCTTGTCCTCGTGGCCCGATGTTCATTGAAGCTTCATCGGCGATTTGCCGATTTTTCTTTTCTTCTTTTTTTCTCTTCCATTCCGTTTGCGCTTGCGTCAACAATGAGAAGCGATGGCGTCGATGCATCGTGCTGACGCGCGTGATCCTCAAAGTCCCCAAGTCGCCATGACGACAAGCCGCAGCTGCAAGGACAGGAGCGTTTTTTTTTATGTATGTCCTCCACCCCCAAGATGACATCGGGTGAATGGGTGAGGGAATAGGAACGATTTTCAGATGTCATGAGTTGAATCACCGTAAACGGGAGCACCTCTCTTTGGCGGGAGGTACTTTTTCAGTGCTCAATGAAAGTGCGCTCATTTTTTATACAAATGGGAAGTACTTGAGCTTGCGCTAAGAATATATACAGCAAAATCCAAAGTGATGATTTGTAACGATTTTTACATCATCGAAATAGAATTTGTGTACATCAAGCTTGGTTACGTGAATGAAGAGCGCTACTCGCCTGCTAAAGCAGCTTCTTGTACACAGTCGAAATAGCGAAAAAACACTTTACTGAAAATTCACGTACAAAGCAATTTTGAACCTGACCAATAATAACTTTTTCCTTAGAATGTCTACAATGCGTGACTACCAACAAAACTAATGGAAAAGTTACGTTAAGATTTTAATTGGTAAGCAGTAGGACACGCTTTTTGTCTTCTAGAAGTATTTTAGATGATTGGTTCCCAAACTTTTCGACTCCCGAACTACTGACTTATAAATGTACATACATACAGGTATACAATAATAGGAACCCACCTTTACGGAAAAGTTTTGGTAAGGCCCTTGAAAGATTTTGCGAACCACACTTTAGGAAACGCTTTCTTGAACATTGACCTCAATTTGGATTGGACGGAAAGAGCAGTTATATCAAAAATTTTAAACTTTGTGTCTTGTTAAATATTTTACCAGTTAAAATAGTTAAATGACCCTCCTGAATTTTTTTTTGGAGCAAGGATGGTTTCATACTTTTAGTCAGATCGACAATATTACCAGCAGGAGCAGTAACGCCACTGGTGGCAAAATTAAGTTCAAAGCTTTGTTAGATGAAAAATTTGAAATTTTTGTACACATGAACCGTTTTATATTGCTCAATTCTTAGAACTCAGGCCATCCCAGCGATATGATGTCATCCTGAAGAAGTTTTTGCCATTGTGAACTTCTGCGTTGGCTCTTTCGGCTGCGCCTAAAGATCTCTAAGGAAGTAGGTTCTTTCTTTCGGCGATCCAGCCCCTCTTTTAGCTTAAAACTCTCTAAACTAGCAGCCAATTTGAAATTAATTCAGTGACTTGCTCTAGTCTTAAAGTGATAAAGAAGGAAGAATGCATTTAATGATAAAAGCAGCTGTTTAAATAAAAAAAAGCTTCTTTCCATTGCGTTTAGTTCTCATTGGAGGGCGTCAACTCCCTTTTCATGCTTTTCATCCATTTGCTTCGTCTGCTTCGAATGTGTGCGTTTGTAAAGAAATTGCTTTCTGATTTCTTTCTCTCTCCCTTCTCATTTTCCAATGGTTCGCTGGATCCCTTGAAAATTACGGAGTCTATCCATGCAACGGGGGCTGAAAGAGGTACACGTCAAGGCGGTCCTCTCTCCGTCTCCCTCCTTCAGTTCTCTCGCTTTGAGGAGGACTGTCTTTTCCTAACCCGTTATTTCCCTCCTATTTATCCTTCTTCCCCTTTGCTGTCGTCTTGGAAGGAGGGTGGGCTGCTGTGAGGAGGGGGTACGGAAGCGCGTTGAGTCAGGTACGGACCACCGCCCGTGCTTCAGGGGGTAATGTCGCAGGAGATGCCGCTAGGTGCCTCGGTACCAAACACAGGGAGAGGATCCTCGGTAGGCTGTGTCGCCTGCATGTTAATAGGGGATGCCCGGATGTGAGCACGCACCCCTGCTTGAGACGTCCTTTCAAATTGAAATGAGCCTCTCCAGCGGGACTATTGTGCACTTCCCCCTCGCCGCTCATCGAGGATTCCATTTCAAATCCCTTCCCCTATTAAAGCTGTCAGCGAAAAAATTACCAGGCGAAACAGTTTTTAAAGATGGGGACGACGAAGACGACGACGGTGAAGACAAGGCGGCCAACGGAGGCACAACTCCCGCCGGGAGGTCAGGCTCTCGTCGGGCGGTGGACTAAAGCGGCATGGCGGCCCGCTGTCTTCCTTCTCCGCTAACTTGCATTCTATTCTCCTTTAGCTTCGAGGTTTTTTTTCTTTCTTTCTCTCGAATCAATAATAAAATGGATCCTCTTTTTGCGCTCAAGTTAGCATAGTTGCTTAAACAGAATCCCACTTCATTAACATTCAAGGGTTGAACTCTTAGCAAGGATCCTTTCAGAATTTTTACGGAAATTTGTGACTGATGCATAGAACGAAGAATCAGCTGTTATAGTGACAAAATGTTATTAAATGCAGTGATATATTGGAGTTAAAACAGAATGTTCTGAAATTTTGGATATTTATAACGAAAACAAATAATAATAACAACCACAACAACGGATAACGTGACTATGCGATAACGTGAGACAGGAAGATAAAGGATGAATCCTTATTCTTTCGTCAGTTGATTCAGTTAGGTGGAAGGAGATCGTGGCTGGAGACGTAAAACGGAGGTGGGGCGATGGCGGGGTGGGTGGAGTGAGGAATGGTAGAGCAACAGCGTGCTGCACTCTTTACCGATGAGCCTCCCGTCGCTCCTGCCGACTCGATTGGAGTGCTGTCCCGCAGAGGGCGACCGCCTGTCGCTCCGGGTCGCCTGTCTACTCTTGCATTACCCCTTGTTTAGAACCCCCCCTGTCTCTTGATTGGGTTCCCCTGGAGTGGGATAAAATTCGCAAAGGCTCTTCGTCTTCACCTACGTATCCTACTAACCTAGTTGGTAGAGAGAGAGAGAAAGAGAGAGAGTGCTAGAAACATGGACAAAAACAATATTAATTTTAGTAATTGGAAATTTCGATAATATGGTTATTTTGTTGATTTTTCATATTTTGGGCACCCATTTTAGTTTGCCTGCCCTTTGCTTGTATTTTCGCCTTCAGCGTTAAACTTAATGTAATTTATTATAGAAAATACGAGTACATAAATGAAAACTGCAGGTAATTCTCCAAGCCTGAGGTAATAATATTAATGAAAAAAAATAGAATGAAAAATTCAGTGAATTGGATTCGAACTAAAGGCAGGATATTCCGGAGTATCATGCTCGTTACCTCAGCCCAGTTAGTAGAGGCATTACGTCACTTACTATCTTAAGGAAGTGAATTTCTCAAACCTTTTCTCTTTCACTTATTTTTAGTTCATGCATCTTCGTCTATTCCAATCATAATTTCTCGTTAATTAGCAATAATAGAAAAGCGAAGATTGCATATTTTCGTGACGTCAGCATTACCTGAGCCAGAGCCAATATAGCGGGGCGATGACAGTTGACTACTTCGAAGGGGAGAAAATGAGGATTTAACAATGAAAAAATACGGGAATGAAGTGGTCTTCTTCCCCTATCCCACCCCCAATTGAAAAGTTAAAAAATTAATTTAGGTAGAAACTCTTAAATAATGTTACTTGTTATTCGACGAAGTGGTCAACTCTCGTGCCCCTGAATATAGATACATAAAGTTAGACCTCGGACATACGCGAGGTTAGGTTCCAGAACCCGTCGCGAATGACGAGGATTCGCGGATGTTTGGTATAGTCACTAAAGATGGTAATATATGCTTATTTCTATGGTCGCAACCCTAAATATGACCCCAATTTCATTTGAAAGTTATCTTAAATACATTACCCTTTTTATAAACAAACAAATGTTTGACAAAAATACATACACATTAAAATATTTAATAAAAACAGTTGTGTGGGAATACCAATGATGATCCTCCCGAGCAAGGTATAGGAAAGTAGCGGAAGCCCTGAGATCATCTATTTTTACCCTTTTATCTCAGTTTTTAACCTCTCCGTTTGTTTTTAAATCGAAAAATTGGTTTTCTCTAAACATAGTATTTAGAAAGTGCAAAAAGTTCTATCTTCTTTCGTTTCTCATCATTTCCGATCAAATGATATATGATATGCCATATGTTGCCATAGATCTAAAGACCAAGTAACTGCCACCCCCACAATTCCGACCCCATTGGGACAATTTGGCCCAAACTTCATAGTAATGTTGAACTTGCTTAGAGGAATCTGCATACAGAATTTCACTCCTTTATATGCATAAATACGCGTAGACCTTTTGGTCCCCTCTAATTTAAGCCCCCGAAACTCCGACCCCAGTGGGCCAATCAAAATCGAACTAAATAGTGAAGGTGCACATAAGAAAAGAAGTTTTACATAAGAAAGTTACGTTCTTAAAGGGATTTTTTTATAACTGGTTTATATTGCATGTCTTGAAATTTCCCCAAAAACACAGTAGAATCTTCAATAACTTAAATTTTCTTACCGAGTTTACACTTAAAAGCCTGAAAACTTATAAATTACTACGAAAATTAAACATAAACATTTCTATAGAATTGGCTAGGATTTCGCAGATCTGTGAATTCGCGAATCACGAAGCGCGAATGTCCGAGGTCTGACTGTAATGCCATAGCCCACTGTATCTAGCAGGCTAGATAACTGAGCGTTTGTTGCATCGTCCAAGGAAAATGATTTCTATTTCATTTGTGTGCTTGCATTAGCGAAACAAATTGTTACTGTAATAGTGGCATTTAAGAATACAAAATAATAAACGTTCACTAAAAAAGACGACTACTTATTTCTTCTACGAATAGCCTATGTATGAAGAAAGAAACCTCTTACCACTATAAACATGCAGCGTTTCATATCTCGTTTTTTTTTGTTTTATTATTTTCGTGGTAAGAGGTCTTCCTTCATATACAGGAAATTCCACGCTTGAGTCCACCCCTTCTTATTTTTTCATTCTACGTCTAAAGCAAGCTACGTCTACAAGTATTGATTATGCAAAGGGAGCCCATTGTTTTCTACAAAATATTTATATTTGTCATTTCTTTAGTATAAGTCTCATAGAATAAAGCCCCCACTTTAAAATATTTATTTGGATATTGTAACAATTTTTATTTGTATTATTATTTCTATGAAAAGATTCTTATCCATCCCTTAAAGTCACATAAAAAAGCGAAAGAGTCTGTCTTACTCCATGTCATCTCCTTTCTGGACAAAAGCACCGAACGAGACAATTTTGTCAGTCGCAAAAAAAAAAAAAAAAAATAAAACTCAGAAAAGAAGAGAGAGAAAAGGGCCAGATGATACTGGTGACACTTCCCTCTTGCAATCCGGCTTAAGAGAAGTGCTCCTTCCTCGAGGGCACGTGATGCTCTTTCTGTCTCCTTCACTCCCCCGCCCTCGCTTTCTCTCCCTTTTTCTAAACCTTTATCATGATCTTAGGTATCCTGTTGTTTTGGAATTGTCTTTTTTTTTACAGTTTGTATACTCAAGTTTTAATTTGTTTATTCAAATTTAAGTAACTGCGCATGCTTAAATAATTACTGAAATAAATTACATTATGAGTTAAGTAACTTGAAAGCAATAGAACACATTGATATTACTAATGGGTCTTTTAAATCGAGTGGAATTTCTGC
>JAHWFO010063991.1:2696508-2835330 GCA_023313115.1 Rhysida immarginata | reverse complement strand
TTTCTGTCTCACTGCTTTAATTCATTGATGTTGTAGTTTCTTTAAAATCTTCATATTTCTCCAAGATATTATTGTATCAGGTTTTTGCAAAAATTTTTTCTGGTTCTAGAACCCGTGCTCAAGAAGGGCTCATTTTCCGAGGGGGGGTGTTCATATGTTTTCAAACAAATTATTGCATTCGATTCCTGAATATCTTTGCTATATTACATCCAAGAATCAACTTTCTGACTATACATCTGTGAGTGCCATCAACGGTCTGAAATGGACCCTTCACGCGAGCATATTCGAGCAATAATCTTCTACGAGTATTCTGGAAAGATCAGTGCTGCGCAATGTCACCGAAACATTTGCCAACTTTAGGTGATGGCACTGTTAGTTTACGTACAATAGAAGAATGGTATCGCCGGTTCAGACACGGAGATAGCACTCTTTAAGATGCACCTCTCTGGTCGGCCAATCATGATTTCAGATGTGATCTACGCCAAGCAATTGATGAAGATCACAATGTAACAACGAGAGAACTCGCAGAACAGTTGAAGGTTCACTTTTCAACCATTGCCCGGCATCTGCATGAACTAAATCTGTCATTCAAGTTCAATCGTTTTTGTGTTGGAATAAAAATCCGGAAAAAACTTTTGCAACAACCTGATATTAATTACAATTAGAAAAAGGCAAGAAAAAATTCCGCGAACTGGACTCAGACCAGAGACTTCGCTTCGCTGCTCTAACTAATTGATCCCTCCAGCGAACCGCAGTGCTGTTATAATGTCTACTTATGGACTTCCATGAAGTCACTAGACAGCCAAATGGCAGAGCAGGCCCCCAACTCGCAGGTCCGGAATCTTTCTTTTTGACGTCCCATAGAATGTAAGTCGTCGTCTCTTAATTATGAAGTTGCTTGAAGACTCTCTTAAGTCCTTCATTTACCTTTGAGTATTATTGTATGTTGTATGCAAGGATGTTTGGTACCCCCATATATATGTTATTCAATAACAATAAACCACTCATGATGGTCTCTTGTTATAACTGTCCACCATAAAATCAGGTGCTTATTTTGCTTAATGGTTAATCCAGTCCTTGCGTATGGTGTACACCTTGAACAATATCTATGAAAGTGAGTGGGACAATTTAATAGCGTTCATATTTTCAGTCTAAGAAATCAAGATACTATTACAAGGAATGGGATAGTTTTTATTTATATTTTAGGATGGGGCATCTTCTATATCTTGGGAATGAAGCTATATGGAACCATGGTCCGTATGAAATTTTTACTTAAAAATCTGTATATAATAATGAAGTTTGTCGGTTTCTTCACGAAACATTTGTATTTCTTTGCAATAGTTGCCGCATGCACTGATACAGAGGTAAATTTTATTTTATTGATATTGGAGATTGAGTTAGAAATTCAAAATAATGCTAAAATGAGCATAGATTGTATTATGGATGGAGAAGAATTTTTTCACCCAGGGTAGACGAAAGCATTATTAGCGTAATTGACATTGATAATAAACAGTCATTATAGGGCGTAAACCTTCCATTTTAGTTTTAATGATATTCATTTAAAATTTTTAATTTGAATTAATCATCGTAACCTCAATTTAAAGAGCTAATGTCCACAGCTTGATTGTATATTTCATTGTTTTTCTTAAACTGCGAGCAGGCACACTCGCTAAGATTGTGACGTGAGAATTGTTTGTTTCTATGATGCTCCCATGTTAATTCCGTTTTCGTAATGTGAGATAAAGATGTTCTTTGAAGACATTGAATTTAGTAACGTGGATTTCTCCTCCTTGCATTTCGCGCGTATTCTTAAAGGCTTTGAAGTCCTAATTATTTCTCTTCCTATGATGGTTTTCCTTAGTTCTTAATATGAGAATTTATTTGGCAAAGAGAGATGATGGTTGGAAGGGGGGGGGGGGTAAGGAGGAGGTGGTTTTGAAGGAAAGAGAGTTGAGGGTGGGGGATGGGGGTTAAAAGGGTGGAAGTAGGGAGGGAGGATAATTGTAGTTGGATGCGAAAGAGAGAGAGAGTGGAGGCGAGCGCAAATTGTTTCCTCCACGAGCCGCAGTGACACTGTGTATTCCGCAGGTCCTCTGCTCCAATTATCTGTCTCAAGACTCTAATTTAATTCGGAAAATTTATTGATATTTAATACGGGCGAAAAGGCTCGGGAAGATTTTGTTAAATAGGAGAGGGCCCCAATCGCACTCGGTTGGCAGCCATGGCAACGGAAGGCGACGGTTGCTCTGCCCACAACCGCGCGGTTTATTGAATGCGTGCATGACCTTTGCCCTCTCCGACCCGACTGAATAATTAATTCGCAATATCAAGCCAGTTATGACCAGGCGCAGACGGACGTTGTTGGCAGTCCGCCGATAGATGGCGCCCATTCCCCCGCGCAGACACGGCGGTTGCGCCGGTACTGGCGCCCCCCTTTTCGTCGACCAGAAACACAAACGTTTCCCGAGGAAGAGGAACTATTAAATTACTATTCCTTACTAGATGTCGCAACCCGACCACGACTATTCCTTAACACCCCGCTAATACGAATTGTAATGACAACAGCCATAAAAACAATGAAATAAATGGCGAAGGAAGAGAGACCGGGCTGAGAGATTCTTCTGAGTGCGGTTTCTTTCACTCGGACTTTCCCCCTCATTGCCAGTGCAAGAAGGGCTACTCATTGTTGCATTCGGAGACATTTCGCATATATTTATGAGCACTGGGTTACACGGAAACAGCATTTTAAATGCGAAGCGTGACAAGTTTGCGTTTAAGGCAGTAAATTCATTATTCTGTGCCCTTCAGTTTATTTAGCATAAATGGCAACGCATAAGGACTAAGCGGGGGAAAATGTAAAACTAGACATTTAACAAAACGAAAATTTTTTTAATAATTGCTGGTTTTTCATTAAATGTGTTAAAGGGTGTCTTGTAGTTGTTCGTGAATTTTAATGAGCTCTAAAACAGTTAAAACCAACTTCCTCAAACGTATTCAAGAGTTGAGCGAATGACGCTTATCATTGTTGTATCGAGGCCGAGAAACAGGCCCTGATGCGGAAAAGTCACCTGACCATAGTAACCAAAAGGGGGGACCTCTAATCCACAAGGTTAGGTGAGTTTTTTGGATTACTATCGTCACCGGACTACTATGGTCAAGTGACTTTTCCGCGTCAGGACCTATCTTTCTCGTAGGTCTCGTTGTTATATCCTTAATGATATTAAGTGACAATCTATAAGTTTATACCAATTTTATGACTGTTAAGAACACAGCCGTAGAGACATCCTGCAAGTCTTTTTTTATTATAATCTTTCCTGTAAATATAGTATTAAAGTAAAGTTAAAACATGTGAGTCATTCATAAAAACACCATAAGAACTTCATTTCTTGAGATCATGTAATCGTGTGAGCTGTAATGATGCCCTTACTATATTGGAAGATCTACATGCAAGATCATTTACAACTCTTATGAATATGGGAGAAGTATAAATCTGATAATTTCATTATATTTAAAAATCTGCGGCACCGTACGCAATGATATCATAACACGTTATTAATAATGGTATAAAGCAAAAAAACTTGTGGATAAGCGATAGAAACAAACAAATACAGAAACCACAATCCACATTCATATCAGAAATCTAACGGAAAAGGTAACAGCAATGGGAATTGTGCATACAGGTTGTTTACAAATGGTTTCATTCAATTAGCCGTTGGATATGAAGTTTGATTGTATAAAAGAAATTTGGTTATATTTTTGTTTTGTTTAAATTGTTCGCCATCTCAAACTTCAATACCTTGAAGTCATTTGTAAAGACCTTGAGGTGAGGTCTGTGTTTTTTGTACGATAGAGTGCTACTAACCTTATCATCTATAGCGATTTGTTGTGCATTAGCATTAAATTTACTTCAATTCGATCTGTTTAAACGAATCGAGACAAGACGTTTAAATTTTCTTGTAAAATTCATATATAAGTCGCATTCGCTGTATTAGTCGCAGGACCCCGTAGGAGCCGAAATTCTTTAAAAAAGTCCGACTTATAGTCGCATGGCATTTTTAATTCTGTGAAAGTCATCATTAGAAAGTTCAAAATCGCCTTTTATTTGCATTTTTGATAGATCCTGCATAGGGCCGACTAATTAAGCAAATGATTAGCAATCTTTAATTATGTCGCCAAGTTTAGCATGCTTAAATTCGATTTTGAAAAACACAGACGCGTATTAATTAAGAAGAACAAACACTTTATTTAAAATTAATTTATAGTAATTAATTTCCTGACGATACTTGAGAAATTGCCCAGTAACCGCTAAATGGACTCTGGCTCTTACTTGATGAACAAAAATTTGGGCAGTACTAAATTTTTCTGCCTATGTAAGATTTGTAATCCATTTGATTTTTTGAATGCTATATTTGGCGTGTACAATCTCTAATATTCGGAGTTGATATGAAATGCGTTTATTTATAGATAAAAGTTTGCTTGTTCAAATCCATTATCAATAAAATGAAGGAAATGGCTTAATTGCATACTCTTAGTTGCATTGGTTGTATTTTGTTTGCATTCAGCTATTATAAATCTATCTACTTTGACGTTCTCGAATTTTATTCATTCCTCCGGGCTATAAATTCTGCTTTACAATCGTTTTTTTAATCGTCTTCACCACAGTCGCTATAAACTATCCAATTATCTCTCTTAACTTGTGAATGGTTAAAAAGTCGTAAAGTATTCGCCAAATGTCCTCTTATCATTCATGAGCATCATTTTTGTCTTTTAAATATTTCTTCCATATTCCCATCCAGCTGTTGCGTCAAGATTTGCGTATTTATATTTTCTATGTGTAATACGCATATATTAGCCGATTTTTCCTCTTTGGTTCGAGTTTTGTGGTGCGCTTTGTGTCAGGATTTTTTTTTTTCGGGAGGAGGGAGGGAAAGAGGGCTCGAGTTAGAGGTTTCTAAATCCACAGGGCCATCTGTCACCCTCGCCATGTTTAAATCCTGATTGATGCAATTATGCGGGAGTCTTTTCAAATAAAAACCTTTTTTATTGCGCGTATCTCGTTTTATTGAAGGAGAGCTCGAGTGTCAGCTTTTTAAGTTGGCCCCGTAAAAAAATTTGACATCTGCTTTTATCTTTCAATATATTTTTTTTATTTTCGTAATTCTCCTCTCTTGATTTTAAAGCCTCGAACAACGTGATTGTTTTAAGGCAGTCTTTGTGTGAGTGAATCTTAAGCGTGTTTTACCCCCCCCCCCCTTGAGTTTCAGAAGTTTCCCTGAGAATTATTTAAAATCGGATAATAAATATAATTTTTTAAAAATCTTATAAGATCTGCTATTTTATCCAAAAAATATAATTTTATCACGTGGGGGGGGGGGGGGGTCATAAAGAAAAATGAAAATCTTTTTCTGCTAGGTGGTAACGAAACAGCGAGCTTTCAAAATGATTGCGTCACAAAGAGCTTTTGGCCAATATATATATTTTTTTTGAGCAAAATTAGACCAATTTCATGGGGTTTAAAAATGTCTATACAGAGATGGAAGTGGATTAAAGCATTGTCAGATGTTGGCGGACCGGCTGTTGTCATTGGAAGAAAGTCGAACCAGCTTCCAGAGTGATACAGGATTTGATATTCAGGTGGTGTAAGGTTATAGGTTTGCAAGAAGAGTATTTGGGAAAAGAAGTTAGATCACTTATTTGAACGGCCTTCGTAATATAAGGATTTTTCTTGAAATCAGAACTCAGAACTGAAATTACCAGGGTAATTCCATAAAGGGATATAGCGTTATATTGAGATGCACATCATACAGACTAAATATAATGTATGTCTATGTAGCCCCGTCCTTTACATGTTTTTCTATTTTCGATAACTTTCTATATTCATGTAGAAAATTTTTTTCTATTATTGTCTAAGCCAGAATTGCACCATTAACTCGTCCTCACAATGCTTCGAGATCTCAACTAGTTTGAATTTGTATCTTGTAGCAGAAGTAGATTGTGGTCGCGCATTGCCATGGAAAAGGAGATCTTTAGCCAAAACCGTGATGACGACAACGAGGCTTCAACTTCGTTGTTGACTGTACCTTGCTTATCAATAGTATTATCGGAGTCGATGGAAAAGCAACTGTGCTGGTTATTTGATTACTAGTTTTCAATTGGTTTTGACAATAAGCTCAGTGTTTCAAAAAAAAATAATAAACCCCTATGGGCTGATAGCGATTCAGTAGCGCTCAACAACTGGAGCCAGTATCGCATCAGCCTATAGACCTTTTTTTCTAAAGTTTCGTATATATATCCGCATCGCGGCGCCACATGTTCGACGCCATGACTGGCATTCGATCTTGATAAAATTTTGCACAACTGATCTTCAAAGCATGAGGAAGGTCACTGTCTATCTCAGATTTCGAAAAAAATAATAATTATCGATAATAAATCGATATTCACAATGATGGCGGGGCATATTAAAAATCTCATGACCAACTATGCAAGGCAAAGTTTGTGCAATATAACTTTGGGATGAACTTTTTTGTGCAATATAATTCCGAGATCCAGCATGTGGGATGAATTTTTTTCTGTTCAACTTTGCAACCCACTTTCTCTTTTTTTCTTCATTTCTGGGGAATCGATGAAGTTGAAATGGTCTTGGACAGATGCAATCATTTTTTTGACGTTCCGTGTTCGCACAGAGAATGTTTCCAATCATGCACGGTTTTGTAACTATTAGTGCATCCATGCACTGCCGGCTCGGTGGCAGAGAGGGTTAAGGCGAAGGTCTTATCGCTCTCGGATCCAGCGAGTCGCGGGTTCGAATCCAGCCGAGGGCATGGATGTTTGTGTTTGTTCTTTCTCTAACATTTCCTCTCGTGAGTTTGGCGTCAGGAAGGGCATCCGGCCGTAAAAAAATCATTGCCAAATCAAATAATTAACACAGCGACCCCATATGAAAATGAGAAAAGCTGAAGATAAACAAAAACAAGTGCTTCCATGCACTGCACAAATATTACCATATCCACCTTCAAATGGTATATTAATCGATTCAAATGCGTTCAAATGGCTTATCAACTAGCACAGCGTTCAACAAGTTCGACGAAGTTCGAATGCCAGCTATGGCGAATGGAAGTCGGCCTCCTTGCGGTAAATTATGGCAACCCGACCCCGATAGAAAGGTCTATACATTGTTAACGATTGAAAACCATTATTAACTATCCATGGCACTGGGGAAGTTACGAGTCTTAAGACCATTCCTATCTATTGATTCTGGTAATATTCTATAGTTCAGTCTTACTTTGCGTGAGATGTGATCGCCGTTTCAATTGTTGGATATTGTTACAATGAAAATTAAACAATACGTAAGTAAAGTAAGGCTGAATGGACTATAATGCTACAGCAATATTTGTCGTTCAAATCACGCATTTCTTGCCATCTCTGTAATAGTTTTGAGGTCGAAATCAATCTTACAAATGTCAGGCAACTTGCCTCTTAGCTACTGAATCAATAAACAAATGGCTCCAGCAAAATATCGCGAGTCTCAATTATTCTTTAAAATAACCTATAGGAAGGAATTTTGTAATGTTCCTGTTAGACTATAAAAAATTACATTTTGCCTTAATAGGCTACTTGTAAACTCATTATTCTAAGAGAAATCTGAAAACGCCAGTGGCATAAAATTGTGGGCTTGTAACTATCACTTGGGGAGCATTTTGACTTAAGTCTTATAAATGAAGCAATAAAGCAGTAAAATGAAAATAACATTAAAAGAAGGGAGGGGAACTGTAATCTTTGTTACCAGGTAATCGTAAAGAATAAAGGTAAACTATTGAATTCTAAAGCCTCAAAAGAAAAGCGGAAAACTGTAATCCTCAAAAAGAAAGATATAAAATATCAAGTAATCCATTCACCATCTGCGCCTGTCTTGCTAATATTAAATGGCTATACTGGATTGCTAACATTTAATGCATGTCGGCTTCTTTCCAACATTGTGAGACAGCAATTACTCGTTTCCCTAATCCGGTCCCATCTTTGATTGGCTGCTGCGGTCGAATCGATGTCTCCAACTTGAGGTGAAATATCTTCCAAGAGGTCGGGTGAAACGGAAAGAACTTCCTTCGGTGAGTCTTCCACCCCCGCCCTTTGGCTCCCCCTTGTTTAACGCGTGGTTAGTGTGAAGAGCATCAACCCTGATATTTTTCTTTCCGTTTCGGTTTTCGAACCCCTCCCCCCATGCTGATCCTTCGGCTCGCTAATCCACCGAGTCAATCCTCGGCTGCCTCCGAAGTGCCTTGTGGCTTTGCCCTTAATCCTCCGGTAATGGGCGATAAATGAATAACTAACGTGGCCCTTTGACTTGGAGAACTGCTTAGCTGGGCCTAATAAGACTGGAAGCGCCAAAGGTGATGCAAGAAGAAAACCCCCTCAGGGTTTAAACGTGCGTCTGCAATGCAAATCAGCGTTTCGTGGGTCCCGCCGATCTCGGGAAAGGTTTTCGTTTTCGTCTGCTACCTTAAGCCAAAACCCACACGATTTAACATGGCTGTCAGCAGCGTTAGTCTTTAAAGGAGTTGGAAAATAATTTAATGCTGTTCTTTGAATAATCAACGTAGAATTAATGAGTTTGGTTGTGTGATACCTTAAGAAATTCATGTAAGTTGAGTAGTTTCCCAAGAACCTCTGTTGGCGAACTCCTCAAATTGTATGTTCAAAGAAAGATAAGTTAATTTTTTATTATTTTTCCTTTTAAGGAATAACTTGTAATAATGTATGAAGTAGAAATACGCATAGCTATCTTTATTGGTCCAACTCTTATACAAACTGTAGTCAATGTTTGGACAGCTGAAGTTTGACTAAAATTGATATATAGACTTCAGATAGTATACGATCTTCTTATAATGGGCGGATGCAGCGTGGATTTTAATTTCTTTTAATCTTTTAATTTATTATTCTGAATTCACAAAGCCCGTATACAAAATCCACCTGTAGCCTACTTGAAGAATCACATAGGTGAAAGGAAGCAAAATTTGAAAGCAAATGGCTTTCGCCGTGAAGTGAATTAATGCTTTTCGAGAGCTTAAGTTGTGCAGCCAGCTTTTCTTTCTCCTTCGCTTCCAATCTAAGAAGGGAAGTGTAAATTTTTCACCTTAACTCCAAGACGAGCGAGAGACTCAATATAGCGAACAGGAAAAAATTAATAAAGTGAAAGGAATAATTTCCGTTGCTTGATCTCTAAGTATATTTCATTTGGCGGGATTCGTTTGCTCCGTTGCTCTTCCATTTAACTCCCTCTGATTTCCTGTTTGCGAACGAGCTCTGATCGTTGCTGCTAACTTCCACCTCGTGATGAATGAAGAAGGATTTAAACGCCTTTACCTACTCTCCAACATCCCCCTTCTCTCAACCTTCCCTTCGAATCTCCTCTACCCTCCCTCCTCATCATTCCTCTTTCCCGTCTTCTACATAGACCCGACGTTAAGCACATGCATTCAGAAATGAGATCCCATTTTGTTTCTCTCGATTTTCATTTGTTTCAGCTTTTGGATCTCAGAAAGAATGTGTGAATTTAGTGTTAAGTTCTCTCTATTTCGCTTTCTTCACGTGATCTTCTCCAGATGCCACCTTAGGGCCTTTTTTTTCTTCACCCGCCCTGTTCACCCGTGGGCGTCGCCGCGGTTTTGGAGAGAAAAACCGGCGACAGCCACCCACGTACTTCCTCGCCGTGACAAACGGATACCATTCTTGGTTCTGGAATATATCCGAATCACATCGCCACCTTAGAGAACACCATGATTCTCGTAACGAAACCGAAAGATGCTTTCCCTTTTCTTAGTAACAAAGAAAACGATGAGAGATTTTACTCTGATAAATGTAGCTTGAGCGATAAATAAAATTGAGTTATTGGAGCTAATTATCTTAAGTATTATAAATTTGTGTGCATGCCTTTTCTGATATGATAAGCCTATTTGTTTGCTTACTTAAAGATTCTACTCTACGTTAGTTTTTGTAAGGAAACATGAGCTAGCTGTCAGAAAATTTCTCCGGCGCATTGATTATTAAAATTTTCTGTTTTAATTGTTCTTTTAGAAATGTAAAACAGATCAGTTTCTGCAAACATGCGCAACTCCCCTTATTCTGGCAAAACATCCCCTTCGATGGCCAGTATAGAAATCGATGTAAATGTTATGCTCTAATCTATATACATCCGGGTAAAGCTTGAGTTGCCTTAATAGAATTTAGTAAATTCAGAAGATTTAATTTCGATCTTTGTCCGAGCATTTCATTAATGAATTTTAGAAAATCACAAGACACTTGGATTTACCTGGACATTACTAGACAGATCTTTGGTCAGTCAAGCATATTATTAGCAAAGGAGATGTCTTTTAATAGTAAATATTGTTTAGACGAATGTGATTGACCTTCTTTCACTACACTTCCATTTTTATTATTAATATATTAATATTTCTAACTTATTCAGGTCGTTTTTAAGTACGGTAGAACAAATTCAATGAATTCGATAGATAAAGGCATGTTTAACATAATATCTGGTATTATGAGGGCTTTACAAGATTTAAAAGATTGCATTCAAAAGTGAGAATATTTTGAAAACACGCACAGGAAATCCAAAAGATGTTATTCCATCATCTCTGGAAAGGTCGGAAATCCATCTATTTAACTGTGAATCTTAGATTGTAGTTACGCCCGAATGGACTTACAAACGATCTTCTGGAATGTTACCCATTCTCAGAACACCGTACTGTTTATCTGTAAGCTAAACTCCTTCTTGAAAATCTTTGATATGTGCGTTTTTTTCAATTCATAAGCGCTCATTTATAATTATACAGGCAGGGTGGATACAAAAATTAGGCCCCCCCCCCCCTTTTGTTTTCGTAACCGAAGCAGATATGTCAATTTTGATGAATCCAATGAATAGGAAGTTGTGGGTGACCTATCCAATGGTGCACTTTTCATCATCCCAAATACGCAAATTAGGAAATATTCAAACCCATCTTAAAAACCGTAACAGATACACGAAAAATTCCAATTGAAGACTTGTTCAGCATGGAATTCCGAAATTTTTTTTTTCCAAAATCCGATAAACGGATCACCAACAATCACATGTTGAATTTATTAGTTACCTCTCAATACACTTCACAAAGACATTTGAATGTTCAACATGCAACCCAAGAAATTACCAAAAATTACCATAATATCTTTCACTTTCATGAGGAAAAGCAAATAAAAAGCATGTGTCAGCATACAGAAGATAGAACAATTCTAGGATAGCAAGCTACACTGTTCCTGAAATAGTCAACATGATCTTCTGCTTTGGATTGTTGGTGATTCGTTCATCGAGCTTGGAAATTTTTTTGTTGTTGTTTTGTTCGGAATTCCATGCTGAACAAGTCTTCATTTGGAATTTTTCGTGTATCTGTTACGGTTTTTAAGATCGGATCAGATTCTGTCTTAATTTGCATATTTGGGATGATGAAAAGTGCACCATGGAATAGGTCACCCACAACTTCCTATTCATTGGATTCATCAAAATTGACATATATGCTTCAGGTACGAAAATAAAAAAGGGGGGAGGCTTCAGGTACGAAAAACAAAAAGGCTCATTTTTGTATCCAAAATCAGTTCTGGTGTACGGTCGCATCATCATGTAGTCCCATTTCTGTTTGGCTTTGCTCATTACGTGACACAAGTAACCAAACAATGGGAGCATTCCTTTCATTCTCTCCTCTACAGTAAGGTTGTCGTATAGTAATGCTGCTGTCATTTGGTTATTATTTTTCAGCCATTCTGTAAGCTGCTGTCATTCATGAATTCATGCGGTCTGATCTGCCTTGTTTGCGCGTAGCATAAACAATAGTGTCAAGTTAGACTGAGAAAGAGAATAGTGGTACATCTATGGGTCTATCTGGCTTTTTCACTTTTGGAGATAGCCCGGAAAAGTGTATATAGGAGGCAGCAGCACTCATTAATCTCTTTTCTTTTTAGAAACTTTCCCCTCTGCGTTGCGTTTAACGAAGTATCATTTGTTTATTTAGTGTGATTGAATTTTTCATGTTCTCATTATCATATCGTCTTCTTTTATGCCATTGGAGGATTGAATGCTATTCGAGTAGTAGAGTTCGAACAGAATTCGACTTTAGAGAAAATTATGTAAAAGTTAAAGTTCAGAAATTATGCATCAATTGTGCAAATGCATTAAAATTCCATAATAATTAATCCAGGCGGGACGAAATGAGTATCTGATATATATATGAATAAAGGTGACTTCTTTGCTCTCTTTTATGCTACAGCACGCCCGTTAAATGTATGTTTCTTCGTTTTATCAGAATTATTTATCTAAGATACTAGGTTGATGTTATAATTTAAGAAAATTAACTTTAAGCTTTAATGGAACATGATGAGGAATTTTTATTGGCCCGGAAAAAAAAGCAATTTTAATGAAAGTCTTTGGCACTAAATGAAAAACTCAACCTCGCTGCAGTTTCGTTTGTCGAGAATGGTACAATAGACTAGTTGGTTGGTTCGTTTGCATTGGCTTGGTATCGGCGTTTGTGATTCCATATTTAAAGTGATGCCTCGAAGGCATTAGCAGTCATGATGCTGCCATAATGATTGATTCATGCCATCGGAATAGGAGACCTGAGCAGATCGCACCATTTGAATTGTCACACCTATAATTGATTTGCAACGTGCAGTTTGGGCGACGATATTTCCAACCACATGGCGACTGGCGACACAACTCGATTCTCCCCCTTTTGTATCTCAATCAGACCGACGGCTTCAGAGTTTACTCAGTTGACAATTAAATCAACTTCCCAACGCAATTTGGTGTAAATTTATTCCCCCTTTTCTATCGGTCATTCCAAATGATCGGGGGATGGGGTGGTCGATGGCGGAACTGTTTACGAAGTACTGAGATACTGGTCGAATTCTAATTTAGAATAGAAATTTTTTTTTATTTTTTTAATGTTTTAAGTTTGCTATAAGTTGTCTCTCCTGTTGTTGCTACTCGTTTCATACTTTTTTTTAATATTTTCCTTTGCTTATAGGCTGTTTCTTACTTCAAATTTTAAACTTGTTATAAGTGTTTCTTGTTTGTGCATTAATTAATGGAGTAGTATATATTTTGTTTATTAATGAATGATTTTATACTCCAGCAATGTTTTAATCAGCTTTTGCAATCATAATTCTTCAAGTTTGTTTGTTTTGAAATTGTGTTAAGAACGAATGTCGTAAACAAATCAATTCTTTTGTGACAGAGGCATGACAACGACACACATTGTCGAGATGAATATCTTTGTCATGAGAGGGGACATTAGGCCAAAGATTTGTGTACAAAACAGTCATTTTTCCTTATAGTCCGCCTTCATGAATAAGTTATTATGTTGTTCCTGTAACCATTTTTCTCTGTCATTAATTATCGCTGAACACTGTGTTCTTAAATTGAAAAGCAATGCTGAAGTCTAATGCTAAGAGAAACAATTCTCACCTAAATAACGCTATAGATATCAATATAAAAAATTCAATTAATCACCAACACAATAGAAAAAAATTTGAGTCTAATGGAGGAGGACGTCATTTTCGGAAGAATTTGGAGCCCCACTCTTCTCGGTTACTTTCAGAAGAGCTACCCTGCTATTTTTTTTCTCCTTGTCGAATTGAAAATAATAAAAATTACGTTGACAACGCTAAGCTTTTCGAGAACTTATCGAGTTCATCTTCAAGCGTAGGTTGACTAGGGTTCCCATTAAGTTTTGTCCAAAAAGCGAGACATTTTATGAAAAATTGGGACATAATGAAGAATCGCAATAAACAAACGCATCCTAAGACTTAAACAAGCGGGACACTCAAGATTTAGCAAGGACATTTATTAAAAAGTGGGATTGTCCCATCAAAATCGGGACGAAAATTACTTTAGGTCTAATTTTTTTGCAGACTACTAAAATTGTAGCTATCGATTTCTTATAGGACCTTTTGAGATTTAAGTTTAAGCTTTAGAATAGTTAAACTAAATAAACGCTTGCGATAAAAACGTAGGCGAGGGCCAGCCAGGAAATGCTCTTTGTCTCCGATTTGTGTATTTAGACTAATTTCTCAACCCATCACCGTCTGCCCTCACCTCAGTCTCTCTTTTCTCTCATTGACCATCTGGTTCTGGAAGAGCGTCAAACGGAAGTGGAACCGTATCACAACGCATGCGTATTTAATTCGTCCATTGAGAGGAGAGTTTTTTACGTCTCTTCCACCCCTCTTTCACTCTGTTTGGAGACGAATTCTTTTGTCTGTAAGGAAGTGGGGGCGGCAACGACAGGAGGCAGGAAAGCGGTCATTACCTTCTAGCTACGGAAGATGATGATGATTGGGAATAGGAGCGAATTACGAATACTAGTAGTAGGACGAAGGGAGGGATTCTGGGAGGGGGTTGGGAAAGAAGAGGGACAGGGACGCCCGTTAGGAAATCTTCCTATTGTTGCCACGGGTGTTCTATACAAATCTTCCCCCCGAAACAGTCACTGTGTCTTCTGTCATCATCCCCTTGTTCCTTTCTCCCCTGTTTTCTTTCCTCTTCACTGCGAAGGGAGGATTTGGAAGAAAAAAAAATGATAAAAATGTATATATAAAGCCTTTAGTTTAAGAGAAGCGTCGATAGAATTCAGACATCGGTGAAGACCAACGTCGGACTGAAGGCAATGAATGCAGCGGCAGATGTATAGAGAACAAAATAACACACCAGGGCTTTGTAGGGAAGCGGGTGTTTGGAAAGAACACAAGATTAAAAAAAAAAGTGGATGGGAAAAAGAGAATGTGAATTCAGCTTAAAATTCTTAGTGAGTTTGCTAAAAAGGTGAAGAGAATCGAGGTTTTTGTCTAATTGTGTTAAGAATTGGGATTTTATGCACGCTTTTGGTCTGTCTTGTAATATAATTTCAAGAAGTTTTCACAATATCAATGATATTAAGATAAACTTCTATATTGCATTAAGATTTTTTTTAAGAGGTAAATGAAAACTTAGGCAAATTATGGCGATATATGGCGGCATTTAAATTGCTATGCTTGAATAGTTGAAGTGAGCTTTTTTTTAAGATATAAGTCAGGGGTCGGCAAACTATGGCCCGTGGGCGCGCCTATTTTTTTTTACGGCCCACACGAACTATGAATAAATAAAAAAATTTTTTTAAAACAAACCAAACAAATAATGAATCAGGACTTACAACCTGACACCTTACTACAACAAATTAAGGACATCTTAAAATGAATTTCCCGACAATGTAACTTCAACGAACTTCGGGTTTTTATATTTATGAATTTAATATTGCAATTTTTTTTATATTATTAATGAACTTTAATGTAGAAATACATATATTCTGCCTTAGTAGTTTGGCTTGGGCTAACCCCCCCCCCTAAGCGTCAGCTTTATAAAGCGATATAATCTAAGCTTCTGAATCCTCCCTATCGAAAATTTATACCTACCCAGCATCCTTACTGTATACATGAATCCTGGTTTCATCCACTGTCATGTTTTTTTTTTCGTACAGGTACAGTCAGGTGCAAAAAAGGTTTAGACTTAAGTCCATAGTTGAGCACGTGAATAGCACATCCCAAGCGTATACCTGCTAGCCTATTTTCTTTCAGATGGGACAGGTCCAGTCTAATCTGCCTTTAAGAGTATATCCACCATATTGCTCTTTATTCCATACAAATCTCTTACATTTCCAGTAGGAAACCGTCTCATCTACTTAGACTTGCTACAACTCTTAAGAATTTCTATTGCACTCAGGCAGTTCTAATGGTTTTCATCCAATAATCCACTTTTGTATTAGTATGAACTAAAGTTGAAATGCGCATGCCTTGATTTTACCGTTTCACCATGTCGCTCCAATTCACCATAAGACACAAACTATTTCTCTTCGGATATTTGTTTTGTATAAAACTATAAAATTGCTACTTGAAAATTATTCAACAGTAACTAGTTATATTTGTACTGACTGACTGAACTTTAAGGGGTGGTTACCACGAAACCAAAGTGGTTAACATGAAACCGAAGTGGTTATCAAGAAACCAAGCGACTCTCTGAATCTATTGTACTATCCCCAATAACGACTGCTACAGGATAGCATTAGCAGCCGGGACCGACGGCTTAACGTGCCCTCCGAAGCGCGGGGGGAGATGGATATCCACTAGCTGTCACCCAGCCAGAAACTAGCCGTGCCTAAGGTTGCTTAACTCCACCGAGAGACGAGCATCGGCGAGACAACCAAGCCACGGCTACCCCCAGTTATATTTGTAACATATTCTGATTCATTTTGAAAATATAATTCGTTGATACTGCTATTTTGATTATTTCGCAGCTGAATATTGACTTGTACAGGTTACTAATTTGATGACCGCAGGACCATCTCTTGACGAGATATATAATAAATAAATAAAAATTCAGTATGGGTGTATGAGGGGGTGTGTTTTTTCTAAAAATTATTGTGTAGTTTTCCATTAGTTGGAGGTTTCAAATATAAACAACCAAGCAGACGCCTTAGAGTAGTTTCAGTTTTTTCCAAGCGGATTGATACAACACTACCTCTACTCAAAGCCTGAGCGCGAAAATTTCATACATTGTTACATCTTCATACGGAGTCATGTTTTATCTTATTTCTACTAATAATAAGCCCTAAATGATTGATTGATACCAGCTTGAGCATGCTCGCGTCGTTTTAAGTTCATAGATAGTAGGACCAAACTATAGTTTAATACATAGATATAAAATCTCGATCCTTGAATGATTCTCTAGTGTAACAACGACTCTTCTTCTTCTGCTTCTTCTTGAAGTCTCGCTATCAAGACCACCTAAGTCTCACTATCAGTTCTCTTCAATTCGTTTGAGCCTTACACCTCCAAGCACAAGTGTCTTAATTTATTCTGACTAGAGTTATGAATTTAAATTTAAAAAAATACCTTAGGGAAAGTAGAATTTTAGAGTTTGTAAATTGAACAAATTAGTATTTTGAGTCATGCAATTGGCATACTTTCTGCAAGATAATAAAAGTGCTAGAATCCTTACAAGCTTTGATTCGTTGTAATAGTAATATCTTATTAAGCAGACACCATTATATCATTCTTAATTATAGTTCGAAAATTATTTTCAGTATAGATAATTACAAAAGAGTGTGCTGAAAAGATATTAGTGAACACTTTCGGAGAAATGAGTTTAAATTTATTGGGCGAAACCCCCTTATCGTTTGTGAAATTGCTTCGAAGAGTCGTGCAGATTTACCCGCCCCTCAGCTCCCTTGTTAACTGGTTATTAAGAAAAGAAAAGCGTTCTCGTTTAGTAATTTTATGTTCTCGTTTTGCAAATCCATCAGAAAGGGAGGTGAATGACATCTGTTCACGATTTCGCCTTATGGTTGGGCTCATTTGCATAATCACGTTCTGAGCATTTGGGCAGAGGAAAAAAATTAGATGTTGCTAATTTGTATCTTTTTTATTTGTTAGTCTATTTTGAATTCTGCCAACTATGGTATTTTTTAAAAATTTTAATGAAAAAAAATTTTTGGCTGCTTCCGGTACGTTCCGATATCGTGATCTCGTACTGGGATCGAAGATACCTGTTGCTATCGCCCAAACGCGAACGCTAAGATTAGCAGGAGAAGGTCGCTTTATCTTTAACAATAAAAGGATCGATCGATATTGGAACGGGGTTTGAACGCGATTTGGATCCTGGATGGGGGAGTAGAAAAGAAAATTAGAAGAAAAGAGGAAATAAGAGAGAAACGCGAAGAAGGAAGGAGAAACGGAAGCCGCCCCCGATAAAAAGCTCAGGTAGTTTTGTCGACGATTCCGTTAATCACTGGTGGTGGTGCTGCCTTTGCTCCCCTTCACGTGAGATTGAAGAGTAGGTTTCACTGTCTCACGCGCTGCTGGACGTCCGCCTCACGTCCCCATTGGCCAGCTGTTGTTTCCGGTTTTACCGTTAAGAGACCGGTGTGACGTAATCCTCCCACTTCGTTTTCTAGCGGCCTTCTTCCGCTACAGTTTTTCCCGAGAAATGAATTCTGCGCGGCTACCTTTGCTATAATTATCCACAGTAATGCCTTTCATGGATTTGTTGGATATTGTTCCTAGATAATAAAATTATGTCCCATCTCCGCAAGTGATTTTAAGGTTCGTTCTAGTTAAATCTGAAACGCTGAACAAGGAAGCCTTTTTTAGGAGTTGAAGCTAATTAAAGGTTGTTCTCTTACGATGATACAACAAAATATAATGACAGACAGTTAAATTGCAGAAACGGGCTCAGTTTGAATGCTTAATTTTGAGTAGGTGACGTGTTTGAAATAAAGGTTACTACGATTATTGACTCTTTTGTTAACTTGGCTGATTCAGATTCTACCATTGTACGGCTCAATCCAATCTATGTGAACTAGTCCGTAGAAAAGCGACACAATCTCAACAGTCGTGGAAATCAATGCTTGCACTTCTAGCCAGTGCCATATAAAATTTTGGGTTCCAGAATTTTAACCCCGTAACTGTTACTTTCTGGAACTGTTACTGTAAAGCTTTCTCGTTTTAATTAAACTTAAGCCATGAAACGATTTGAAGCAATTGAGTTCAAGAACTTTTTAATTTTTTTTCTTCTCTTTGAACTCATTTAAATTTCTTGAATAGATAAAGCCTTTAAATGGAATTTTTCGTTTAAAAAAAAAGGAAAAGAAAAAAAAAGGCTTCACCAACTTACAACAACAAATGTTTTGCTTCGTCATCATAAGCTACTCACAAATGAAAGAAAAGAACAGTGAGTTGGTGGTGTTGTCTCGTCTCCTCCCCTTCTCTCTAATTATTATTACGGTCATTTATTGTTAAAGGTTTTCTTTTTGTAAATTTTTTTTTTCCTATTTGGTTATAATTCGTGTTACGAAGCAAGAACAATCGACAGCCTGGTGTTGTTCAGTTTCTTTCTTCGAAGATTTTCTTTCTCATTTGACGATGAAAGAAGTCGGTGTCTGTTTCATCTCCTCGGACTAATAGCTTAGAAAAGAGTAAGTTTGTTAGGAGGTCAACGAACTGCTAGCAACTATGACATGGGCTTGGAAACGTTTGAGCATTGTTGTGATGATATAAAAATGTTTGAACAATAGCCGAATTCGTTAGGCTTTGATGTCTATTTTACTAACGGCGGCTTCATCTTAGTCAACATCACCGAAGAGAGATCCACATCAGAGGCCGTATAAATTTGATAGAACTGACCTACAGAGTAATATTCATTTCTAACAGTGTTTATCGCTTAAGTTTCTTAGGGAAAATGTACATAAAGTCTGGAATCTCTAGGAAAACACATTAATTCTTAGGTAATATCTAATGAACGTATTACAAATAAAGTTTACTATGTTCACTATCAATGTCGTGAATTTCAGTGCATATAATTCGCCTTGAGAATTCTTTGCCACAAAGGACCTGATGGTCTTTACTCAGTAGATTTATTTAGTTCTTGGTATCAAGCAAGCCTGCATACTATCCTACAGATCCCATTGCTCATTTACTGATAAAATTCGTAATAAAGGAAGGAGGAAAGACTCTTATCCACAATAAATACCAAATACGATAGGTATTTGAAGGCTCCTTCTTCATTTTCAAATTTGAGAATGAATTTGGCAAAAAGTGTTCACGAAAATGGAAATACGCACATTTCGGTGAACTTTCGCAAAAAGGGTCGCAGAAACTTCGAAATACGTATCTGGTATTTCGTATTTTGTGCTTTATTGTGGATTAGAAGTCCCCCCCCCCCTTCTTTTCAGTTTTCCATCCCATCTTTATTACTTTAATTCTTAACGAAGATTACTGGAAATCTAACAGTGAAATTAGAATGGCAGTTACGTTGCAGTTATTTGATTAAATGTTTCGATGATACTGTTAGAGGAGTGTAAAACTACGTTCACATCATAATAAATAATGAATGAAAACTGGAGCTGTTGCCCCAAACATCAGGAAATGATATTACTTGAAAAAATGGAAAGAAAAATTCTGCGACCTGGATTCTAACCAGGAATCTCGGGTGTCATACATGTATGCTCGACGCCCCTACCAATTGGGTCACATATACAGCTAAGCTCATAGATGTGTACTTTCACGTCCTCACTATAAAGTACGAAATGGGAAGGAGACGGTAAAGTCATTCAATCTAAAAACAATAATTCGACATCGAATTGTAGCACAAGCATAATTCACCTGTATTCGAACAGGTGTCTTTACTGATCAATCGAGTTAACCATTGATATATAATGCGTGTGGTCGAATTTTTTTGTACGTGAAGATGATATGTTGACTTGAAATTTTTCTGTTCTGTTTTTAGTACTCCCCATTATGGATTTCTTTAAAATAACAGATAAGTTATCAGTAGTGAGGAAATTATCCAATTGACGAAGATTTGTACTATTTTTTTTTAATGAAATTTGCAAATATTGATTTTTTTTTCTCTTTTACCTGAATTCCCCAATGTTGAACATAAAAACCTACAACAGATCTGGAAACAGGAAAATTTGGCAAAAAGTGCGCACGAAACTGGAAATCCACACATTTTGGTGGTTAGCAGTCAAATCCAGCGAACTTTGGCAAAAAGTGTGATCAAAACTGGAAATCCACTCGTTTTGGTGGTTTTTGACCCATTGTTGAACTTTCACATTGTTACAAAAACTACAGCTCACTAAGATCTTTCAATTCAGCAATGGGTGAACAGAGAAAAAAATTCTTTTTATAGTATTATATAATTAGTTGACATCTGGAGGATACCTCCCGGTCTGGTTTGAAACACTGTGATTGGATGCGCCAGGCGAGAGTGAACACGCATTTGAAATGTAATCTTATGCAGAATTAAAAATTGATCAACTTTTATATTTGAAAAAAAGACATATAATAAATAAATGTGCCCTATCTAATGATTTGTGTGAATTAATAATTAATAAAATAAATATGTGACCATAACTTGCATGTCTGAGGATCTTGAATAACTCAGAATGTACATCTAATCTTAGTAAATTCTTTGTATAATGTTCTTATTTTTTATGCTTCATGATCACCCTGTTTGATACTGGCACGTTTTCTGCAACTTACAAAGGCAGTTTTGCTATTTTTCTTAATTGCGATTGTTCGGTTCATTTTGCATGGTAAGTTCTTCCCGTTCTCAATGTTCCCAAATCCCTTACCTATCAATTCTTTTCAGAACATGAATGCTTCAGCTTAATGCTTTGTAAGAAGTAAGTTTCAATAGTTTTACAAGAGTAACAAAGGCATGTAGTTTTTGATTCATCTATCTTAATCTTAATCTGTCTTTTATCGTATAAGTTATAATAATATGTTGATTCTTTGGTAACTAGAAAAGAGTCGCCTGCTGGAGGGACTTGCAGAACCAGTGTTTTTAATTAAATATTTCTGAATGATGTCGTTTTGTTAAAGTGGTCTCAAAGACCTTTAATTCCGAACTGATTTACACATAATTATCACCAGGTATATATTAATGAGATATATATGCTGTACAGTATTAAGGTACATATGAGGTCTCCTTATATTTATTCGTTTGAACAACTAAGAGAAAAGACTCCTAATGCTGAGCTTGATTGTGTTCTTTTATCTTTCTTTATCCTTCTAGTTCTCCTTCTTTTGATTTTCATCGATTCTTTAGTGCATTTGGGCTTATTTGCCTTAATTGACTTTTACTTCTCTCTCTTTCTTTCTTCCGCGGTTCTATTTTCGTTCGTCAGCATTTACCTTTCCTCGAAAGAAGAAGAGCGACCACTTCCCCACTCCCCCTCTCACTCGTCCTATTCTGTCTTGTCTTGGGGTCTAAACGTTCTCTTTTACAAGGGGGTCTCCTCTGATGACGCAACCAATGAGGATCCGTCACCATAATAAATCGCATTCTCTTAATCAAAATGCCGAAAACATCAAAAAGCTTTTATTGTTGCTGCGAGTGCTCGAGGGGGAGGCGCGCGAGGAGAGACAGTGCGCTGGCTGCTCCCGCTACATAATTACGCCTTCATTAGATTTCAATAAATTAATTATTAGTTCTGAGGGGAGAAGCAAGGTGCCCTTCTCACGCTGTCTTGCGCAGAGCCAGAAATCAAAAGGGCACCGCGCCCAATATTACGCTGGTGCGCATTCCGCCGCTGGCCGGAAGAGGGCGCTCCAAGACACCCCCGCAAAAGGGTGATGGCGGAGTGGAATTGGGGGTGGGGGAGGGGAAACAACGAATTTATCGATGGAAGAGAAGTCAATGAAACGTCCACCACGGACGTGAAAAGCGGCGCCGCCGAACTATTAGCCATCGGAGAGATCTTCAACTGTTTTCGAGCTCAGTGACGTCACCTTTGCGTTCGGAGTCTTGCAAGGAATTAAATTTTCTGGTTAGGGCGGGTTGGAGCAATTAACTCGATTATTTATTTAATTTGGGGTTTTCTTCGTATGAAGATTATTACATTTTTTATATCCCTTTTTGTGGAGGTTGAATGACTACACATGAAATGTCTATTCTTTTCGTTCGAATTACATTTTGTGTATCCCCGACGTTTCCTCCGTTAAACGCTTCTCTCGCTTCATTGTTGCTATAGTGACAAAATGAGGGCTCTAGGAATCGTTGCGTGTGGGTATGGTTGCGTGTGTGTTAGTTCGAAGAAGCCAAACACCACCCACACCTATTCTCTCCCCCTCTTTCTCTCTTGCTACCTGTTGATTTGGTGTTAATATCGAGCTGTCAGACTGTTGGTCGGTGTTTTTCCTCTTGACTGGCGAACTGGAAGATTCTCCGTCGTCAACCCACAGCTATTCTCTCTCTCTTTTTTTATCCCCTACCCTACCTTTTTATTTCTCTTTTTTTATCTCTTCTTTTTCCGCCACATCTTCTGTGGGTTCAGGAAGAATTGGATCGGCGAGCGAAGCTTCATCGCTCCTGACAGAGGAACTCCAAGGCGACCTCATTAGCACGAAGCCCTGCAATAGGGAGAGGAAAAAGGAAACGGGGATAAAAACACAACCATCCCCTCCTTAGAAAGAGAAATTGCCGTCTCTCTGACAGATTGAGTGGTTCCAATGGGAAGAAGAATGAAAACAGTTGCAAGTGGCTTTCTTGCTTTGTGAGATGCTTTACGAGGAATCGCAATCTGACGCTTTTCTGTAAAGTTCCGATGCGTGTGATTTTACCGCATGTCCAGAAATTTAGGAACTGCGTCTTCCCAATCTTTAATATGGAAACACAATTTTTCAAAAGTACTGAATGATATTTGAGGTTATGTCCACTGTGAATAGTAAAAGCAAAATTAGGAGAGGACCTCATTGAGTTAGGTATACGGCAAAATTAGACGAAATTATTATTTTATGTATAAAAAAAACAAAAAAGACTGAGGCATGCTGGTAGCAGATTAGAATTGGCAAGATACTCTTTGGTACAGGAAGGAATAAAATGCCAGTGAAGTTTGGATTGAAGGCTGAATAACAGGATCTCGAGGGTAGTTAAAATAGATGTGGAATCTATCTCATTGTCATGTGAGATTAGAACCATCAAGCAAGATACACTCTACCTTCTCAATGCAGCCGCAGTCATGTTAAGTCCAAGTTTGTGGAGATATGTTTTCATAGAATGTTTATCGAGCGTAGATACAATTTTAGAAATTTGCATATAAAATTCTTTCTATGTTAATCCTATTTCTTCCAATAATAAGTCCTAAATTTGGTCGACTAATGATGATGTAACAATGTATGAAGTCTTCGTTATCAGGCCTTCTATCTAGGAAATGTTGGTCAGGGCCTGTCTTTGTCATTGACCTCAATTTTCAAAATTAGAAGATATTGTTGATAGACATTTCACAGATGAACGATTACATCGATGCGACAATCAATGTTAATCGTTTCAGCCATTGTTATGACGTCATCGATTGCAGCAATGCCCCTGACTTTCGCTGTGTGCGCTGTTTGAGAACATTCGTTCTTACATGTATTTAGATGTCTAATAAAGAATTCTATATGTAAATTTCCAAAAAGATGTGTTATACTTTTTTATGTGGTTGAAACTGCATGACTCATAGTTTTTATTAAATATGATAATTTAGTATAGTCATCGATTGTAGCGCATCCAGCGATAGTCAGGGGCATTGCTACAATCGATGACGTCAAAACACTGAGCTCTCCAGTTTCTACTCCTAACAATTGATTGTCGCATCTGTGTAATCTGTGGTGTTGCCCTAAATTATGTCTTCGCAATGTCTTCGAAGTTCGCATGATGATGAAGTAGTGTATGACGTTTTCGCGCTCAGGCCTTATCTTTAGGAGGCGTTGCCCTGACCACGGCCTTCTAGAAACTACCAGGCCTGAACATGGAAAAGATAAACCATTGTTACGTCGAACTGGTAGTGCTATTACAGAAGTTAGTTCAACGTAACAATCTTAGTGCTTCAACAATACATTATTGACGTCATGTTCAGGCCTGGTAGTTTCTAGGAGGCCGTGCGCCGATTCGAAAAAGTGACGTGAACATAGTAGTTCGAGCAACAATCCAACCTTCATAGTTTCCAACAAACAAAAAAACGCTGATTATTAAAAATTCAATTTATTCGATTTTATATCTCTTCGAGCCTCTTTCTCACTATCATTTACTGTTCTCATTCCTTATAGGCACTGTTTTTCATTCATTGAAATAGCAAATGAGTACAGTTTGAAGTTTTCCGCGTATAAGTGCAGAATTGCGCGGTATTCCAATAGATGGCGCAGTTGTAGTATTCGGTTAAAATGGGGTCTGTGAGAACTCGTTTTCCAAACAACGAGCTATAATTGAATTCTTGGTTGCGGAGAAAGAAAGTGGCGAAAATTCACAAACATTCGAGATATTTGTGTAGTATTTTCCTATTAAGGAAAATCCTAAGGATTTTTTTAAAGTTCTTATGATGTCTTATAAATTTAATAAAGTCGCTCATGTCTGCAGTCTAACCTCAACTTCTTCCTCTAACTTTATTGTTTTCAAGAAAATTGTTGCGATTTCATCACCATTCTCGTGATAATGAACGAAGACGTTGTAAGGAGCCATTTTAACGTTGCGGGAAAATTCATGGTTTCCAAGTATATACCTTCCGTACGTATTGGATAATTAAATGCAGTTGTTCCTTGTAGTTATTCTTTTTCATGGCGCTAGCTCTTCCAGCGTATCTCTTTTGGTTAATTGTCAATAAAGAGCGAAGTATTTAGCGTTAAAATTAAACAATTTATTTTCATTTAACTGAGGATGGCAGGGTGGGGTCTGTTTAGTTTTTTTAATACAAGGTGATTTCGAGAGCGGAGAGTAATTAAGGGACTGGAAGTTGTGCCTTCTTTCCTTCCATAAAACCAAACGACATGAGATGGAAGGAAACAACCTCACTTTTCCGCAAAGGAATTTTACTCTCCCGCCTTTTATGAGCGTCGTGTCGGGAAGGGAATGAGCAGCAGTCCTGGTCTTTTGGACTATGGTGTCTTTTACGTTGTTCCCTCGGGCTAGAAGCCATCGGACGATGGTGGATGGTGCAAAAAGGAAGGGGGGGGGGGGGGGAGCGGAAAAAAAAAATGGAACCACCGACCGACGTCAAATGTCTGCTTTTCGCTGTCCTCTGGGCCGACGGATTCATTTGTCACTTGGTTTTTCGTCGCTCGGCGTCGTGGTTGCGGTTGACAGCAATGGCCGCCACACGAACGAGTCGCCGAGAAGACGTTTCAGTCGCTATTAGATAACGTAAAAAAGAGAAGAAAAGAAAAAAAGTTGAATGAGAAAAGGGTTGATTAAACACTGAAGACAATCACGCGTGAAATTCTTAGCGGATTCATCGCGTGAGTTAAAAGACGAGGAAAAAAGAAGCAAAGTATGTCTCTTCATGCTAGTTTTCTCAACTGAAACAAGACATTCTTTCGCTTCTCTTCTTATTTTATAGCCTCTAACAAAGAATGCTAAAGGATGCAGCTTCTTAGATTGCATTTTAAGAGTTCGTATTGGAAATTTAATGTCTCTGCGCCCGGTTGTAATTTTTTTTTGAAATAATCAAAGATGCCAATTCGTAAGGGAAAATCAAATTGCAATTTAAGTTTTAAATCTGTTTTTACGGTTCTTAGAACTGAAGAATCATGTTTTAGTCTTCCTCAAAAAGAAAGAAAGACTTAGAATAAAGCAATACCGGTTGGCTATCGATTAACATTTATCTCCATGAGCCAAATTGCTCGAAAATTGATCAGGTGGAACAAAAGCACTGTTTCCGCTAAATTCGTTCTTCAATAAAAAAAAACAAAGACCAAAGGGAATGGAATAAATCGAAGTAAACAAGAAGCCTGATGGATCTAATTGGTCTTCCATAATATTCGAAAGGAACAAAAGATTGACGATCGTTAGCCAATATACATAAATGTCAAAAGTTGACTAGCTATAGAACGAAAACAGAAATTAAGAACGGTATCACACTTTTCAGTAATCTGAAAAACAAAGCTTGCTGACATGTTTGAATTTCTTGTGACATTTATATCCAGCGATGAGCTCAGAATTTATGACAAATTGCCCGATGTACATCATCATTTCGAAATCGCTGTGGATGGATTGGTACTTCAATGATTGACGAAGGTCTTTCCATTTATTTTTGCAATAGTCGCCCACGCAGGCATAAGATAGAGTTTATAACCAGTTACAGATAACTCAGTACGTTACAGCTGAATGATTTCGAACTGTGGAAATATTAAGAAAGCCATCGGCGCCATCATGTACTTCAGGGCAGACATGGGTGCGAAGAATTTCAAGACGATCAATATACGTCTTCGCCTATTTCAAAGAGACCCCGTTTTAATAGTCAGAAGCCGCTAAAATGCATCGCTGAAGAATCGCGAGAATTTCAAATGGAATTTCCCATATGTCTGTTTCATGTGTCCCAATGTATTTTTTTCCTTAAACGACTGCTGTGACTCTAAGTGTTTCCAAACGAACACATACAGGGGGCAGATGCTGTCCATATAGAGCGGGAAGTTATTAGCGATAATGAGCGCACTGTTGTCTGGGAGAATCTTATATGTCTATCAGTTGAATCTCTAGACTGACCTGATTCTAATGGTCCTATAATTTTGTCTAACACTTTAGAGGTGCAAGGCGCACATCTTCCAAATCGTGAACCTTTGGGGGTTGTCTTCAACAACAGTTGCTAGAATATATGTATAACGAAAATGACAGTAAAAAAAAAAATCAAAACAGAGCGGCTTCCTATTCATAATGAGTACATTCCTGAATCTGCCTTCGCAATGATTGTCCTGTTGCTTTTTATATAGTTTTATGTGGCTGAACCCGAGAATATTGTATCGGAAAGAGTTATCTGTAGATTTCCCAAATTCGATCACTTTGGTGGAATACTCGAAGCAGACTAGCTTCTGTTAATAGAAGTATTTGCGTATTCAAATCATTCACCTATAACTTATTCAACCTTCTGTATTTATGATGTTTTTATTGATTCGCTATTTTTGTATGATATAGTTCTTAAAGAAGTATTATGCAAATTCAGTTTCCTAAATTCCGTTATATTGTGTGCGAGATTTTAAAACCCGGCACGTTTTGAATTTTGTATTTTTTAATTATTAATTTTTTTGAAATTATTGAAATTATTTAATATAATAAATGGGAAAAGCAAAATTAATTGAAAATGCTTTAAAAGATAATATACATACTTTAGTTGATGTTCATCACTCAGTAAATTATAAGTGAACACTAATTAAAACCTCACAGACAATAAAACGGATTTTAGGAGACTAAGCCAGAACTCTCACATTGCATATTGATTAAAGTCTACCAAAATGGGATATTGGAAGATTGCGGCAATATCTTAATCATTTGTAAGAATTTAAGAAGAATCCTTGAGGATATGAAATGAGAAGCTTAAAATTAAAACGGATATTTTGAAACAATCTTTCTGGAATTACTTTAGGAAATATCTTAAATTAACTTCCATTTCCCTCCACTAGATTCATAAAGCTGGAATAGACTTAATGGAACAGAAAGGGTGCGACGGAAATGGACATAAAAGAAAGGGAAGTATAGGAAATGGGTGGAAAAGGGAAGGTGGGAGAGGCTATTGGGTTCTGTCAAAGGCATCATCAGTTTAACCCTTTGTTTCTGCTGATGAGTGCAAAGACGAACAGAGGGAAGTTATCGATCTTTTAAAGGCTTGACGAGAAGGAGGGTGGTTGTGGATAGGGGGAATGAGAGGTGGGAAGGGTGTTGTTCCAAATCCCCTCTTTCCCCGACTCATTGATGCTCATTTATCTTGTGTTCACCAATCAATTAAATCCTGACGTCTACATGGATTCCAGTTTGTTTTTAGTTACAATTCGTTCGAATCCAGCGCGTAATAAATTAGAGCAAAAAAAGAGGGCGAGATAGAGTTTGAATGCGCTTGATGAAATTGGAATAGGATAATGTGAAAGTGGAGCTAGTCGATCAAGCTTTCTGAATCCATTTTATTTGTAAATTATTAATAACATCAGTTGTTTATAATATATTTTCCAGATTTTATTATCAATTTACATATACCTGAAAATATGATAGCCGTAAGGGTATTAGAAGGCTGTTTTGTTAATTTTATAAGAATGTTATGTCGGTACTATTTTGAAAGCAAAATTAATATCTTGCAATGCTGAAGCTCCCGTTTCCTATGCGGGATTCCGATAGATAGCGCAGCTGTAGCAGTCTACTAAAATGGCGTATGTGAAAGACTCTCCTCACACAAGGGGCTATAATGGTTATGAGAAAGAGACTACGGTGAACTTTAACTAACATTTGTTTACTTATGATTGTAAATTCTTTATAGTTAAATATAATAAATTAATAAATGCACAATATTTACAGTAAGTAGTCAAAGTTCACCTATGATTATGGAGTTTGGGGCTTGTGGCAGATAAGTGAAGATGTTGGTTGGTCGTAGAGATGTTGAGTTGAGGAAGAAGTAGACGTTTCGGGTGAGGTAGAGTTGTTGGTAATAATGAGTTGAAATAGAAGTATTGTAGTTCGCAGTTGTGGATTTAAAATATTGAAATATGGAATAAGTTTGTTTTTATTCTAGTTCGCAGTTGATTTTAAAAATACAGTACTTCGATTTCAACTTACCATCAATTCAGCTTACTAAGCCTTCCTTACCCTAGATGCCTATTTTTTCCTCAAGTCAACATCTTCAAGATCTATCAACAATTATCCATCGCAAGCCTCTAACTCCGTGATCACTTTGACTTTTGATCTTGTATATCATTCATTTATTAATTTATTATTTTTAACTACAATTTTTGTATGGAAGATATGCAGTTGTTAGTAACTCAGTGATAAAGCTTCAGAGAATTGAGGGACGAAGCTCTCATAACAGGAGCTGATATAGGCAAGTACAAGTTAACGGAGATTGTGTAGAAAAATAGAACGTGTCGTATTCCTGAAAGATGGGTTTAATTCATATTTAAATTCTACATTAGTCAGTACTATTTACTGTAATAGGATATATTTTAAAAATAAGATAATTGAAGTTATAGGTTGCGTACTTAAATGATGTTCTCAAATCCTTACCTCATACGGGTAAAACAAATTGTGGTAATTCCTGAGCATTCCCGCCTTAACAAGTCTCACTATCGAATCACTTTATTCTTGCAATGCTTCTTTTACACCTAAGCTAAGACTATTTTCATGCTACTATTAGAAGAGGGCATTTTAAAGTTTTATTTATATATATATTTTTTTTAAACTTATGTGTTGTTTCTTAAGACAAACTTTCCTTTTTAACTTTTTTTGTGTGGTGGTTCTAGCCGAGTTGCTTCAGCTGATATTGCGCTTTTCTATCCTTTAGGAATGCTTCGATAATTCCCATCAGTGCGCGGCTAACGCGACATCTCGCGTCAAGGTAATTACAAAAGCCTCTCTCTCTCTCATCTCTCATCTCTTTCTTTCTCTTTCTCTCCTTCTATCTCTTTCTCTCTCTATCTCTCTCTCTTATTACAAGCAAGTTGATTACCATCAGTTGGCGGCCCCATAATGCGACTCGATAGGCTGCCGTCGCTGTAATTTTTTATCCCCCTTCCCCGCCTTCCTTTACCTGCCTACACATCTTTGAAGCATCCGCATCCTCGTAAGGTGACGGGGCGGCAGCATCTCCCTTTGAAAAATTTGTTTAGTAGGAAAAGAGAGAGAGAGAGAGAGAAGAGGGAGGTGGAAAAAAATTATCGTTATGGAGAAGAGAACAGCCCTGTGCTCTTCCTCGGGTCAGTGGAGAGCGTCTCCGGTGACAGTTGGAGACCGATGGCGGACCCCTACCCCCTTTTATCCCCTTCACCGTTCGCTCCCATTGCTATTCTTCTTCTTCTTCTTATTATTATTATTATGATTATTATTACTCATTTATAATCGGGGGTTCCTCCTCCTCCTCTCAGGACGCAGTTTTCTTCCCTCTTTTCTTTCGGGTGATGAGCAGGCAGAATGAGTTTCCTTTTCTAATTATCCAAAGTTTATTTGATCAGTCGTATTCGATATTGCATTCCTTTTTAACACCTGTTTCTTTAATTTATAGTAGACTTTTATTAATAAAACGTGTTTTTTTAATTTAATGTAGCATTCGCTAAATCAGTAAATTTTTGTATTTTTATAAAAACAAATTGCTTTCCTCTGTCGATGTTTTATTGCTTTTAATTACTAAGTTAAGATTTTATTTTCTGAATTTATCTGTTCTACTCTCACGTTTCATTTTCGTATTTTTTTTTTGCTATACACGGAAATAAAATTTAATAACAAATAAATATAAAGGCGTTCCAACGCTTAAAGGTAAAACAATAAATCAAATTTAATGACCATAACCAGCAAAGAAAGGTTTATAAAATGTAACGAAACAAATGAACAAGAAAAAAAAACTGTGTATAAATACAATAGAAGCGAATTGTAACAAATCTTAAGACAGAAATTATATATACAGCCAAAAACGGGAATGGAAAAGTACATGGAATCAGGGGGAAGTATAACAAATAAACAGATAAATTCATTACATTATAAATGATGACATTTGGAATGCAAATGAAACTGAGGATCTCCTTTCATATTGTATTATATAATTTCCCAATTTAATGTAACTCCTTACCCGAACTATTTTGGTGCAACCCTCTTTCCTTCGCATCATTGGTGGGTTCCCCTAATGAGTATGCGTGGGAGGAAAGACATCCCCTCTTTTACAAATAAGCTGGCAAACGCTAACATTTCTGTATAGACTGAATATGTCTCTGAGTGAAACGCGTCTCGACATTAAAGTTTATTTTGTTGCGCTGTCTCCATTGGTTAAATAAATAATTGATCAGTGAAACCCAAAATATTGGATTAATCATCCAAGTTCATTTGTCGCTTTCAAAATAGGTCCAATTTGGTGCGATACACTGATGGCAAGGAATAAGTCGTCGAAACAATTCTTATATACACTTTCAGATAAGCCCATCAGCACCATTGAAGACGATGGCATTCGTTGAGTTTTTGGTCAAAAATTTTCATTCAAAGGTCGATGTCTGGGGCGGCGCAATATCGTGGTGCTAAATTCAAGATTCGTTCTTCCACAATCTAGCCTTTTCCAAGGCTTCAGCACAAGAAATTTCGGTGGCAACGTAAAATTTGAGGCAAGCTCTTTGGTCGATAACATCAAAAGAAGATAAGATCATTAAGTCCACACGTCATTTTAAGGGAAAGCTCTTGCTAAAAGAATTTGAGATGAGTTGAGAAAGCTCTTTCATGAATTGTTTAACCATTGGGATGCAAGGTGGGATACTTTTTATATGATAGCAAAAATAATAATTTAATGTTCATGGTCATTGCATATAATTTTAAGTTTTATCTTTAAATGTGGAGATGCCTTTCTTCTTCGTTTGAATAGTATGTATTCTCAGAGTACTATTCAAACAAAGTATATACAATAACTAATTTTTGTTTTTTGTTCTTTTTCATGTTTTCATTTTATTAAGTTTTCCCGTTTTACGCTAAGTTTGTCTTAATGATGTTTGTAATTTCATCCATCAAAGCAAATTGAAGTATGCTTTAGTTTTTAAATTCTAAATTTGTTAATTTGTACAATTTGGATTAAAGAACATCTCGGGTTTTGTGTAAGAAAAATTGTCAAAAATGAATAAAATTCTAAAATAAATGATTAAAAATGAATTAGTAAGTGATAGTCACTTTTTGAGGCATATCTTGATACCTTCCAGGCAAAATAATGTTATTCTTGTGAAGTTCTGTGGATGAATATGAAGAATATAAATAGTCCTGTAGATACTATGCTAATTTTATAAATGTAAATTGAAGGATTTTCTTCAAATATTTTGGTTGTTACTAAAGACTACCAAACTTAAAAATTATAATGATGAATCAATAATCTTGTAGAATTTGAAGAAATAATAATATTCGCAGGAAAGCGATCAAAATTCTTCTAACCATCGCTATTTCAACCATGTTAACATTTATTTTATAATTAATTTGATTTTAAGTATTTTTTTTTTTTTTTGCATGAAACCTTAGATTTATATTTCCTTTGATATAAGCTTACGATCAAGTATTACTAGTGCATGAACACACACATATATATATAGTTTATTCACTCAAAATGTGAGATACGGTTATGAACTCGGACATGATCTTAAATCTACTCTCTAAATGATTTACAAGGTTATAAATGAAGATGAAATAATTTTGTCTACTATTGTCTTATTCAAGCGTTATCTATTCTTTATCAATTCTTTCTCCTCTTACACGTCTGAAGGCTCTGTCCTCAGAGCACGTAACCGATTCTTCCTGCAAGATCGATTGTTTTTATGACGTCACCCACACCGATCGGTAGCTTCCAAATGGGGGCGGAAATGGTTCGTTGGCGATGTGGACTTATATCCTACCCCAATTTCTCCCCTTGTTCCCGCCGAGTGTAGTAGTCAACAAGATTTTTATCTCGGTGGTCGATCCTAGGGACAGTCGTTCGCTGGTTCCGCCGTCGACTTTTCTCTTCGCACCGCCTTTTCCCTGTTAACACCACCGGAGCGACGCTCTCTCCGATAAAGCTTTTTGTAAAAAATTTTTTACTATCTGATTATCAGGCATAGTATCACCCAGCCTTCTCCCCCCATCTCCATTATTAAAGCTAGGCGTTGAGCGTTTGTGCTTTAGCCCAGTGGGGATACGAAAGCAAAACGTTGTAGTTCGGTAGGCGGTCTGCGGAAGCAATCGGTGGTAGGTTTCTACGCGGGAAAATCGTCAATCTTTTTGAAGGACATGATGGAGATTTCCTAAAAGAGTAGAAGTTATATTTTGATTTAATGAATAGAGATTCATTTTCTGAAATTTTGAAGTCGCGCTTATTGAAATCTGACTTTGGTTTATATTGCTTTTCCTTATTCTCTATTGAACCTTCTTATGGCGAGTATATTAAAAATAAGTTTCTAAAATTATTTTAACTGTTTCACAGCTTGTAATATATTGTTTGTTTAACTTTTGAATCTCTTATAGACCAACAGGTCGCATTCATCCGATTTGGAACCGGATTCGTTCGTACTCCGACTTCAGGTATTGATAGGCCAGCTATGAATAGGATCGAGATCACTCCATTTCATTCGATTTTTATTTCTCTCCGAAATAAAGAACGGCACTTGTACCAATTCCCAGCATCCAAAAGCCGAGCTTATTTATCAATTCTTATCATCCGCGTAGATTTGTCTCTCGACTGGTCGCCTTCTCCAATCGTCGCGTCACTTTTTAAAGGCAGAAGCTGTAAATGCGCAGTGATGTTAAGAGAACTGAAAAGGTTTGGGCGATGAGGTGTCCACAAAGAGTCCGGCGCACCTGCGGCTCTTCCGCCCACGCTCTCTAACAGATGGCGCCAGCAGCACTTGAGTTTATCTCGGTGGCGCAGCTGGGAACGCCCGCGCCTCGGTGGGAGGAGAAGCACGCGTTCTCGCACGCTCCTCTCTCTCTCTCCCGATTCTCCACTCCCATTTATCATCATCTATTTCCCTCTTTACTCGTTCAATCCATTTCTGATTCTTTATTTAAAACTACCCCCACCCGATCTATTCTCATACGAGTTCACTTGACCAGAACTGGTGGCTCCCGTCAAAGCGAGCAGCATTGCTATTCCCGCTCTCCTTTTCTTTTTCTTATTGATACATCTATTAAACTTCTAAATGCTGCTTTATGTTACAGTATAATATTTTTGATGAACATGCATCATCTTAAATCACTGCCTTAGTCCTTAATTAGTATATTTCACTTAATATTGTCTTATATACTGAAACTCGTTCTTATAATAATATCCTGTTATATCGTTCATTATGTCATATAGAGCCCTTACATATACAAATGTCCACAAGCAGTTTACACATGTTTAATGTAGTCAGGGTAATTGGACCAAATGTATTCTTGGACGCTGCCTTTAAGAGAACCCTACGTTAGGGTATTCTACTCTGCCTTGTCAAATACGTACTTTACCAAGAAACGTAACCTTATTACAACCTAAACAAAACATTACGTTTAAATCTTAATAAGTTGGTAATATTTGTCCATACTATTTCCTATTAGCCCCAGCAATACCTAATGCCGTCCTAAGTTCTCCATTTGGTAGTGTCTTGAAATTTGATGATTGTCCTGAAATCTTGAAATATATTTTTGTACACGTAACTGCCTATTTGGTTCTTAATGGAGTTCCTAAATAAGAGTTTTCAAAGCCTGTTTGTTGATTTTTAGATTTTTATTTATTCATGAACTCTTCACATACCTGGACAAACTCTGTTACTCGCTTAGATGATTCCTGAAGTGTCTTAAGATTAGACTGTAATACCATCAAGTATGAAATGACTTCATTGTTTGAAGTTTTCTCGCTAAAGTGGGTGCTTAAAAGTTACTGTACTATTAAATGAGCCTATTTCATTCCTATAACTTACAAAAATTAGAAATTTTTAAACTTACCATCTTTCAGTGAGCTGCATAATTCTTCGTTTATTCAGTTCTTAATGCGAAAAACTGACCGATGTACAGCTCATCTGAACTGAACGTTGTACCGCGCAAAGAATTTTGAAAAGAGCGAAACAAATGAAAGTCTGATGGTGAACCAAAACTGCTACTTTTGAACCAAAACTGCTACATCAAATTGTTTACAGGAATGAAATTGTCAGGAAATGCTGATATTATTTGATATAACACACAACCCCCTTTCCATTTAAAAAATTGACTTAGATTCAAGTTGGCCGATTTCAAGAAGGTGACCATGTTCGGTACAAACCGTAAAAGATAGATCACCTCACCAATACCTCACAGGACTATTCAGATTTCCCAATTCCTGCAAGGTTTTCGAAAAAACAGGGTGTACTGCGACTTTTGACTCGCCTTGTACTACAAAATTTATAATAATAAATCTATTGATGCAATCAAGCTCCTGGTTATCTTAAATCAGATTGTAGATTTCAGTATCTTTTGATACTATAGAATTTTGACCATATCTGGATTACCCTTCAAAAATTACTCTGTCATGAGTTCTATTATTACGCCGGCCATTGGGTATACAAAAATCAACACTTTCTTTACGTTAAGGGTAACCGTCAGCCAATACCTTATTTAACAGAGTAATGATCCAAATAAGACACATCCGCGATATGCAATCAAAATTTTATGATTAGATTGGCCATTAGTCATTTTTGATGATAATTATAGCGCCCGGGTAACAATTATAAGGAGAATTTGTAAAAGAATTACTAACATTTTTAAAGCTTTCGTTTTATGCCGTAGGATGTTTCTTAACCTTACCTTAAACAAGAAAAAAAGTATATCCCAAGATAGAGAAACTTCCGAGGATGGGGTTCTTTTCTGACAGATGGGGGTTCGTCGAACAGAAGTTCTATATTTATTCCCTCATGATGAGATCTCATTCGAAAAGTGAATTGCAGAGCAAGCGCCAGGGCACCAACTGTCTTGTCTGTCATCGAAATGAGCAAAAAAGAAACGCTAATGGGTACCGAGTTTTTTTTTTAATTCATTATTTTTTATTGGATCTTAATTAGAACCATATCTCGCCCGATTTATCATATACAGGAAGTTGCTCGATTTAATTGATTCGCTACTATGAAGTCCACATGAAGAAACGAAGAGACAGGTTTGATCTTATAATTCGAAGTAGACATGAAAGGCTTTTCGGCGTCGTCTTAATTGATGAAGTAAATGAGCTAAACAGGAAATCGGATGTTTACCTTTCATTATAAGAATCTCTTGTTATTTTTATTTTTGGTAATGCATAAGTATCTCTTTCCAAGTGTCAAATGCCTATTAAATTGTCTATATGTATTAAACTGGATTTTTGGTCTATATAAGGACTAACAATTGCATGCCTACTGTTGGACAAATTTCAAGGAGTTTGAAGTTTTTTTTGTTTTTTTTTTATTAGCAAGCGTTCACCAAATAGGAATCAATTAAAGGACCCATCAGTGAGATCTTGAAAATTGATTATCCGTTGATAGATCTATTCGCATTGTACAGTGTTAGTTTTAATGTTCCAAGGATATCTTAAAATCCCTTTTCCTGAAAGTTTTCGAATGTACGTATAAAATATTTAATGAAATTTTGTGTAATACTTTTATCTTACGCTTAGCAGAGAAGCCCACAGATCATGTGCACATCGTTTAAGAAAACGTATCTATTCTGACTATACATAACCCACTGAGGTGAAATCATGTAGTGTTAAAACCATGCATGATTAGAGTTCAAGAAACCAATCGCAAAAATGTTTCTGCTTTGCATTTTGAGAGACACATATTAGTTGCTGTTTCAGCATTCTATTCTTATTCAGTACAATGGGGCATTTCTTCAAGTTACAGTAATTTTCGGTTTATAATGCGCGCATTATACAATAAAATAGTTTTAAAAATCGTCACTGCGCGTTATACAAAAGTGCGTATAATATTCCGATTTAGTTGTGAAAATTTCTTTATTTAGTTATACAAAATTTATACGGAAATTATGGTTTCACAATGTCCGTCGGTCCGTCCATCCGTCCGTCCGTCCCCTTCATAATTTCTGCATTGATGTAGAAGATTGAAATTCGGAATGTACCTTACTATGGGCATAAGTACATTCACTATTCACTTTGGGTTTGATTGGCCCACTGGGGTCGAAAGTACCAGGGTGGGTGTTAGAGGGACCAAATGATCTATGTGGTATTGAGGTATGTAAAGGAGTGAAATTCGTTATGCATATTCCTCCAGGCAAAATCTACATTCCTACGAAGTTTTGGCCAAATTGTCCCGGTGTGGTCGGAGTTGTGGGGGTGGTAGTTACTTGAACTTTAGAAATATGGCAACATATAGCGTGTGATATATCATACGATAGAAAATGATGAGAAAGGAAAGAAGATAGGGTTCTTTTATATTTTCTAAATATTAAGTTCGAGAAAATAAATTTTGATAAAAACAAATTTGGAGCTTAAAAATGCAGATAAAGAGGGTAAAAATTGATGAACTCAGAACTTCCGCTATTTTCCTATACCGTCCTCAGGAGGCTTAATTTCTTGTTCCAAATGAAAATACATTTGCATTTCTTAATTCAAAATTCAATACGCGTTATTGTGAGTTATCATACCAAGTGCAAAGCTCTTGTATGTGATGCTAAGCTCTAAGCCATGAAGAGCACTGCAGGCCAATTGTGTTGATTGTTGATAGCAACGCCATCCTGTATGAACTGAAACTGTGAAAGGAATTATTTTTGCAATAAACTTGGTGCGCATAATATACGGATGCGCATTATACACAGGAAAGTTTTCCAAAATCCACAAAAAATAGGTGCGCATTATACACAGGTACATATTATACACAGGTACGTATTATACACAGCTGCGCATTATAATCCAAAAATTACGCTATTCATATTTGTTCTGGTAAACCGCTCTAAGATCACCCAGTATAATGATTTTTCAATATTTCTGATAATTCATGTAAGACTTTACAGAATTCCAATGTTCAGCAATCCCTGAGAGCTCCTAACCAATCGGAGGTTATCCTTTTTCGTACGGTGCAAAAGTCTCTGAACATGGGGGAATATTCATAAGCAATATTATAATGAAATTTTTTGGTTATTATACGAATTTCCCCATAAACTATATAATTAATATTTTTTTTCCTATCAACAATTTTTAGTATTTAATTTCTTGGCTTAAGAAGTTCTGCATACGTGTTAATTTCATAAGAGTTCTTCGATGTAAATTTTCGGTGTAAAGCTTGTCGTTCGCGTCGGAAGGAAAAACAAGAAAAGGAGAGGTAAAAATGAACGCTTTATCAGTTTGAGTTTCTCTCGTTTTGCTGGAAAAGTCTTATCCACCAGTTGAACTTGGTGTTGGGGAAGGGGATGGAGGAGAGTAAGCAAGGCAACGTTGGGTTTCGACAGACTCAACGGCCGAGATAAAACCGCGATGAATGGTCGGGGAGTTTAAGGAGCCGGGAAAAGGAATCGGAAGTTGTTCCGGATTTCTTGGAGCGCCGCTGCCCATTCCCGTCCTCCCGATAACGGCGTCCATCTCGTTGGTCCCGTCGATTGGTATCGGAAGCCGGATGCGGACACGATGACCGTCATAAATAGACGCCTGCGCCGTGAAACCTCCCTTTTAGGAAAACGACTTTCTCCTCCTCCTTCTTCTGGGGGAGGAGATAGAAATTTGCGCCGCTCTCTCGAAGAGCACAGGGGAGAACTCAGGATGTTGTTAATTATACAAGGGGTTTTCGCTTGCAACAACACAGGAAAACGGATACGCAAGCCTAGAGAGAGAATGGCAAAATCTTCATTTTAAGACCCCTCACACTCTCTTTTTGAATTGTCGTCTTTGCCTCGTCACGTTTTCCCTCTCTCTCTTACTCTCTCTCTCTCTCCTGAAGATGGTTAACATTTTATGCGCCACACACGTCAGACGAGAAAAATGGCGACAACGTCTTCTAAATTATGCACAGCTAATAAAACGCAATCCATTTAAATTTAATTCTATTCACTTTTGTTGTTCGCCTAAAATAACAAAATACCCGACCTGTCGTCCCCTTTCCATGTTTTCATGAATCCTAAAAATTGCACCTAAATTAACAAGTTCGCACCATCCTTTGAATAGAAATCATTAAAATTTTATTTATTAATTTACTTAATTAACATATGGAGGAACAGAGAAGTTTATTCACGTTCAAAAGGAAAATCATCATCGTAATAAATTATTACTTGAAAATCTACATAAACAAGTACCGCATAATAAATTTCTTCTTCTGAATAACAAAATTCGCATAATAACCAATTTGAGTCTTCTTGTTGATTTACCTTTGCTGTAATGAATAGTTTGCCCATAATTCAATGTTGGACATACTGGTAAACACTTTTCCACTAGTTTTGAACCAGAACATTGCTGAAGTTGAACACGTTCTACAAATTTCCGCCACCTTAGGCTACGAGTTTCTGTATTCTGGGATTTTTTTGGCAGATCCCTGAACCGTAGGAGAACTACTTGAAAGCCTTCGTCATCCCTGTGAAACGTTTGTCCTCCGAAATGCTCTTTCAAAGAGTCAAAGTCAGGACTGTAAGGCGGGCGAGGCAGTACAGTATTCCCTCTATATAACGGCACTCTACATAATGCCAAATTTATAATGCCAAATTTATAAAGGAGTTTTTAAAATGATAATGTTTTAAGGCTGGACATCTATCTACAAAAAACATGATGCGAAAACCGACACCAAAGTGTTACGGAAACAGTTTTCCATTGTTGTTGCACGTTTAACCATTGTTGGCGCCGGCTTGAAGCAACACCACCTCTACTCAAAGCCTGAGCGCGAAAACGTCATACATTGTTACTTCACCTACGGTAGGGTATTGTTAATCATATTTCTACCAATAATAAGCCCGAATTTGTCCCTACCGTAGGTGATGTAACAATGTATGATTTTTCCGTTAATTTTCTCTAGGCGGTATTGCTTGAAGCACATGCCGGAACTGAAAACACACGTGACCATTGCTGTTTGAGCAACAATTTTTATTTAAATCTTTACTACAGAGATATTATGAAATATACTGAAAGTGTGGTAACAGATAGCGCAATTATACTTCGCTCTCTTACCTAGCCATGTAATGGCCTAATGTTTTGCTTTCAGCGTTTTGAATGAAGAGTAATGAATCCTAGTGTATTGGAATAAACCCATTTCCATTAAAATAAATATATTTTATTTTCCACAATTTCATTCATAATTTATTATTTTGAAACATTTAGATCTTTTGATGGTTTTTTTTAAGTCTTCAACTTATCTATAATTTACGCCCTGGTTACATACTTTCTATGTACTTTGAAGTGCTTAATTTATTTCTACAAATTCCTTCCTCTCTATAGTTAAGAATAACTTTCCGGCTAAAAAGAGCGTTACGGGTGATGCAATAATTTTAATTTTTCATCATACAAAATACACTCTTTTTAAGATTTTAGATACCGCAAAAAGCTTGCACGTGCCGTCTTTGTTGTCCCGCATTCGATTGTGAGCACAGACGCGAGTAAGGAGTATAGACACTGTTTACTTGACATATCGAGAGACTCGATACTCGTGCTTATATTTCATACTTCAGTTATCACCGATATACATGATTCTGTAGATAAATTTATTACCAATATACTTATATTTATTTATTTATTTTTTCCGGAAAAAAGCTGCGTTATATGGACTTTGTCATTATAAATTTGACGTTATGTAGAATGCCGTTATATAGAGGGAGCACTGTATCTCCTAATGCGATTGCTTAATAACTACCACAGATTTGGTGGCTGGATGGCATCTCGTTTTGTCGTGTTGCAGAAGACCTTTACTGAACAATCCTGTTAGTTTCTTGTAAATGGCCTTTCAAATTTATCAGAAAGTAGCGTAGAGTAATGCTCCGTACGTATAGTCTCTCCCTTTTTCAAGAAAACATGACACTTTTAGGCCGATCTTCACGAAAGGCATTCTAGATGGATTCACGGCCTTCACAAATGAATTGCTATAGCCTGTCTTCCAGACACCTTCTTTCATAGAAATTACATGACCACAAGGACGTCCTTGACCCAGTTGATCGACGTCATCGGAAGCATATAGCCTACAGTTTACTTTAAAATAGTTATTAAACTCAATGACTTTTGTATTCGGATTATCGGGACAAAATCTGGTTGTTATTTTCTGGACGACCTCGTACATTATAACATCTTTTACCATATTAGTAAGTAGCGGAAGAATGAAGCTACGAGTACTCTTGGTTTTACAATGTCCGTCTGTCTGTCTGTCCCTTTTATATTTTTTACATATTTTGACGTAGAAGGTTGAAATATGGAATATAGCTTACCATAGGCATGTCTTACTTCATTATATAGTTTGATTTTGATTGGCTCACTGGGATCTTATAATGCATGCCAATCCGTTTTTTAAAGGTTCAGAAGTCGAATGAAACTCTATTGATAAACTTGTGTTTGATTATTAGGTCAAGGCTCATAATGCCTTGTTCGCAGTAAAATCGAATGCGTACATGTCTGGTTTCAGTTATGCGCTAGCCTTTTCTGGAAAAGAAAATTGTTGAAAACTACATTCATATCATGCTTGAAAGAGCAGGCTCTTGGATTAGATGTTGACCTGCGTAAGCTAAAAAATCAGTTAGTTAGGTATCGTTTCAAAAGTAATTGAGTAAGGATGTTTCTGAAAGAATTTTTGATAATTCATACGTACACAAAAGAGTAGGGATAGAGGGGCATGGCTATAGAAGTGTAGCATAAATAAAAACAGGATCTATTGTAAAAAGAGAAAAGCGGGAAAGGGAAAAAAACCGTCGTTGTGAGCACAAAGAGTTGTGGAAACCCTGGCGATATTAAGCGCTCCTCCTCGAGTGTCAGCCGCATTGGAGGCCTCACGGGCTGCGGCGAAATGAGCGAGGTGATCGGATGGTTGTTTGCCTGCGAGGATAGGGTGGCGTTGACAACCCATACGTCGATGATGATTGATGACAAGGCAACTGCAAGACAGCCTTTTGGGCCCAACGACAGAAAAGAAGCTAAAGAGAGAGAGAGAGAGAGAGGTGGGAGTTAGGAGTAGGGATGTGAAGAGAATTGGATGGAGGAAAAGAGGGTAGAGGAGGGAGAAAGGGGGAAAAGAGAAGATGAAAGGGGAGAAGGGACCAAAAAAATAAAACAAAGAGAAAGAGAGAGAGAGAGGGTAGGGAATAAAGGGAATAAAAGGATAGAATATAGAAAAAAGGGACTAATGTTTTTCGTAGATAGAGGGTTGTATTGAAGGGTATTTCTGTCGGTAACCTAGATAGCTGCCATGTGATTTATTTGCGTAATGAACACTGCTAATAAGAAAAGGGGGAAGTAATAACCTGAATAGGAAATATGATTAATAAATGAAAAAAAATTAATAATGTAGCCATGAATTTGAAAAACAACATGTCGACTAGCTCTGAAAAGTCCACAAGATTAAATTGCTGTTGAAGTTCAAATAATGGAAGCGCTATCAAGTTAGGTTCCATCACCTACAAAATTTACCTTTTATGTTAGCAAAGCGTTATAAACGGCGCAGTGTTATAAATCTAATAGACCTAGAACATATGAATATTATTGTCTAATAAATGAAGCAATTCACACTTTTCTTCTAGTATGAAAATATCAACTTTGATATTTGTATTATAGGTCATAGAGGAAATTCATACAGGTCCGTACACGATTTCAACCGTTGACTAAATGACCCACCTACCATTGGAACTAGCGGATAGTCAAGTTTGTTGAGACTGACGGTAAAGGTCTCCCTGCTTTCAGTGGTTTTCGATATGGCGACCCAGCAAGAGAAAGCATTTTGCATCCGCCGCTTCAACAAGCGTGAGTTGGCGATAACTGTCCAACGAAAGCCTCTATTCTAAGAATATTAAAATATGGCATGAAACGTTCTAAGAATCGGACTGTTTGTGAGGTTCGGCCTGATGAAAACATCGATTATCGAGATGTGTGCAATTCAGCCGGAGACTTGATGGTATAACGAATAGTGTGTATTTATTATTATTATTATTATTATTATTATTATTATTATTATTAACGAGAGTTGGGTCCCTGGATTGACCTGGATTGATGACTGCTGTATGATGGTCGCAGCAGCTGGGGGGGGGTTGAAGAATCGTCTTTCACTGATGGTCGCCCATCTAGTGACTAGCCGTGCTTGGTGTTGCTTAACTTCACAGAACTAGTGTGTACAGTGAGAACCCACCAGGCCAACCCCAATATACAAACTTCTGTATGTTTATTTTTATCAATAAATACAACATTTTGAAATCGACTATGGACTTTTGAATCATCCTGTATATCTATACATACAGCGATTTATCCGTCTTCCTGATGAGTTTTTCCTTCAATCTCGCATACGCTTAGAGTTACAATCTTTGACTAAAAAATTGAACCGACTTTCGCTGCACCTCGAAAAGTTGAACCGTCCATTACGAAACTTCACATGTAAATACTGTACTTTTCGGTAGAATATGAAATTATCAAAATGGCCAGACAGCAGAGGGACTTTTTTTATAGCCAGATTTCCCGTTGGCATTCTTGCAAAATAAACATACGTTATGGACATTCTAAAATCATTTGTGTTGCCTGGATCTTAGTTTCCAATATGATAACGCCCGGCCACACACGTCGTGCCTCTCTCTGCTGTTGAGCACATTTGAGATGTGAGGCAGAATGTCCACGAATTAGCCCACCTATTGCAGACATCAGCAAGATATCCTGCAGAATACTATTTTTTCAGCCTTATGGATCCATGCCACATCGGCTTGCTCATTTTGTGCAATGCTTTCTGCTTGAAAGTCTTAAACATTTCTATCTTGTATGTATGTGCATAAACTTCTTCTTGGTGCGTCCATTTTTTGTCTATGCATTCCTTATTTTCTTAGTTTTTAATTTTGGTTATCAGCATCATGAGCGACTTCTGTAGTCACTAAACTACAGATTTCCCTAATTTGGAAAAGTTTCTTTAAGGGCATTAATATGGGATTAATAATAGGAATGTAAATGAATGAAACAGTACTGCGAAGTTTTTTCACAAACCAAACTTTTGTTTATCAACATAGAAACGGGACCGAGTAGTTCTAATGTTTAAGACTTTGCTCTTAGGAATTTGCTAAATTGAAGTGCTTTGTTTGTTCTAATAATTTAGAGAACTGGAGCTGATGCTTTATTCTCTTGGTTGTTCTCTACGTAGGAAAGCTCTTGCTAAAGCACACCAAACTAAATTGAGTTATAAGTTACCTAAAGCTGTTCGATGTAATTAAGCCGTAATTGTCACCATTGAGAACGATTGGCGTGAAAACCAGCTTTCTTCCCTGTCCGTGTTTGGTCTTCAGTTAGCTGTATCGAACAGCTAGACGTTTGCGGCATTATGATTAAGCCGTTGGACGTAGTTTAGCGCCGAGGAATGAGCTGTTTTACCTTCGATGCACTGGTGAATTGCAGGCAAAAGGAGTTATTCTGTCAACCGTAGAGCGAGAGAGATGAGGAGGAAAGTGCGTATTATGTGGGGGTGTGCGGGAGTGGGGGCATTCTGCTTTCATTCGTTGTGACGTCATCGATCGGGGGATGAAGTGTTGTTGTCTGTTAAACTGGCGTATTACAACTGCTCGCGCGCGCGTATTGATTTAATCATTTAAATGATGAAGTGGGGATCATTTGGAAATGTAATATAATGAATGGTTATGTTGGGATAATAACGGACTAATTCACTCAGATGCATTTGGAAATTATACGAAAGTGATCTTTCCAGATGAAATAAACCAGAGATCGATCGGGCGATGCTTCATCAGGCATTTGCCAAACGATTCCCTGTAGGTAATGATGATGGTGATTGTGATGATGATGATGCCATCATGATTTAGACTGGACTCGCGCTCATTGGAACTGATCTGTTACGGAATTTATAACGGACAATAAATGAGGGGGCCACCTCCCTTTAAAAACTTAACGGTTTCCTCTTCGTAAATCCCCATATTTCGTTTCACGAGTGTCAGAAGTTTTCAATTGTTATCTTCGTTTCGATAATTAATCTTCGATGCCGGTTTAACGGTTCCTTCGGTTTCGGAATATAACTTTTAATAGAGTTCGGAATCTTCAACTCGATATCTTAGATAGTTAGAATTTGTTTTAAAAGTGATACACCTTCACGTCTTGTGATGGTGATGATTGTTCGAGTCGTGATTAAGCAGCTGTCATTCCACTCTGAATTAAATATTAAGATAATGAGAAAAGGGTTCGACATTGACTGATCGTTATTAGATCCCACCAAAGTTCTACCCATTACTGTTATTATTTTTATTATTATTAAATAAATTTTCATGTCAAATTAACATCCCATGATCCCCTGTTAGATCACGAGTGATGATTTCCTGTTATCCGTTTCCGTCCCTTTTGCTCGATTGGGTCCCCTATTATTACTATCCCCTCTCTTCTACGTTTTGGATTTTACCTTCCTCCTCTTCTTATGTCACCCTTCTCTCTCTACCTCCTCTCTCTCTTTCTACCTTCGTCATCCAACCGTTCGGTTTGTCGTGGATCCTTTTGGTCTCATCCCCGGAAATCCCTAATTTCCGTTCGGAACAAATTCCCACAGAGGAGCATTTGTGTGCGCTGCGCGGAACAAAGGAATTATTGAGTATATATTTTTAATATGCGTTCGACTAATTCAATTTAATGCAGAAGGATTAAACTGTCAGAGCCTCGTGTGCAGATTCGCAGAGAGCAGCAGTCGATGGAAGGGAAAGGAAAAGGTGGGTAGGCGGGAGGAGAAACGATATTTGGTTTGACTGGGGGACGGACGACGAACGAGAAAGAGCCTCCGTGGACATTGGCTTGACAATTTCTGCTGTAGTTCTGGTCTTTGGGAAGCTTTTAGGAAATTTTGGCGTGTGAGCCTCTGAAAGTTGCGGAGGCGGATTAGAATGCTTCCTGAAAATTTTTTCCTGTATTTCAAAAATGATGTCAAAATTGATAGATATTCACCGTAAATTGATTATAGACTGGCAATTGCTATTGTAATGAGTTTAAAGCAAGAATGTGCATAATTGTTGACAAGGATGGTTCTGGACGACCTCGACCATCAACATCTGTGCACGATATTGCTGCAGAAGACAATGCAACTAAGAGAAATCGTGGCATAAAGGACATTGCAAGCATATTAGGCATTGGAAAAAACCGGAGTACCAGAAATTCGCAAAACGCTGGATTCGAAGCAACTGTGGCAAAATCTGTAAGCTGCGCAGATGACGTATACTGCTCATTCAAGCAGTAGGCAAACGCATTACGGTCTAAACCTGGTGTTTCCACTCTGATAATAAAGTGAAAACGATTTTGAGAAAATGGCTTGCCGATTCGTCGAACGGATTCTACAGCGCGGGAATACAGAAACTACTGATGCGATGACCGTTGTATAATAGCGTTGACAACAATATAGAGAAATGAATGAATTTGGTAATTACCAGTTTACTTTGCTATAGGTGCACAGAAAATTGTTTAATAACAAAAAATCCAGATTCGCACTTATAGGAAATGCAAGAAAGCTATATTCAAGGTGTTTTACTAAGATACAAATGTCGAAATCCTGTTTACTATTTAGCGAATTTTAAGCGAATTGTGGAAGTCTTCTAAGGTCGCCTAAAGCCAGTTTTCCATTTAGCCACTTTTAGGAGTCTCGTATCATTTCTACTTAGGAAATAAATGATTCACCAAATTTTTAAAACCTGTTTATTAATAAATTCACGAGAACACATGTCAGTGAACACCAGCTATGGTAGCCATGAATCGGCGAAGTAGATTGCACCTGATTGGCTAGCTGAAAAAACGCGAAAAAAAAATCTAACCCTCCCAAATCTTGAAAAATCTTGTGACCAACGGCTATCAGACACAGATGCATGAAAGTCGCTAATTGGAAAATGAGTGTGATTTCCATAAGCACACCAAAAAGTCGCAGACGCCTAACAAACGCTAAAAAGTCGCTAAATGGAAAACGGGCTTAAGGTCGCGACGTGTTTCAGGTCTTTTTCCACTTAGCGATTTTCAGTTGTTCTCCTTGATTGATCGAGTTACTTTGGAAAACGTGGCATCCGAAGAAGTTATCTTCAGATATTTGTGGAGAATATCGACCACTCTCAAGGCGATGGAAAAGAGGATATCGATCTCTCCGATCACGTTCACGCTTCGAATTTATTATTTTATCATTTCTACTTAGTAAATAAACGATATTCCCAATTGTTAAAAAAATTAATTTTTACAGTTATAAATTCAGCCATGACATTCTCTTTCTGAGTTGGCTAAGACCACTATAGCGAAATATTGCACACGATTGGCTAGATTGAAAAAGACGCCTAAAAAACGCTTGGAAATCAAATATCGCCAGATCTTGAAAAAAAAACAAAACTGAAAGACACATGCGCCTGAAAATCGATAACTGGAAAAGGAGTGCTAGTTTCAGTAAGTCAGCGAAAAAAATCGCAGAAATTACGAAGACGCTGAAACGTCGCCTGAAAGACGCTAAAAAGGAAACAGGCTTAATATGTACTTAAATTTTGGCGTATTTGCATAGAAAGACGCTGGTGAACACTAACAATCCTTTGAGTTTTGCATAGAGATATTATGCAGTTTGAGGTTACGCAGTTTGAGAGTTAGTTTTTCAGCAAGTACAGAGCTATGCAGGCAAGGCATGCATATATTTTTTCGCTCTTAGTCCATACAAAGTTGATCGAATTACGTGGATGAGTAATATCCGTACATGTATAGAATACAGTGAAACATTTATAAAATTAAAACTGTGATATTAAATTTATACCGACATCAAGAGATGAATTTAACCCATCTTTGACTTTACACTTAGTAACTGTAGGTTATCATAAGCGTCTAGACACTTCCGATTATACTGCTCCTATCCATTGTCGAGTTAAGCTCTAACATCTCTGTACATGAATGGTCTTATTCGATCGGGAGTGCCTTGCTTCCTGGTACTTCTTGGAGCACTGATGTCTTGGCGCCAAATTATGGATGTCAGTCTATATCGCTGGCTTACAAGGTTTTCGTTAATTTTATGAACTTTGGAATTTTTATACGTGTAAAGTGATTATTAATATCTTCATCCTTCTTTTTAAAGAGTTATATCTGAGAGTGGCGTTTACCTAAAGGAATCTTCAAGGATCCACTTTATTGCTGATGGCCTTAGATTCTATAATTTCGACTGACCGTAATATTTATACAAAATATTTAATGCGTTTTTACTAATGTTTACACATCTTACAGCTTCCTCCTTTAAGCTGGACTTCTTAAGCGCTTAATTTCGCCTGTATTTTGATTACTTTAAAGGTTTATATGTTGAATTTTTAAAATGTTTTCTTATTCTTAAGTACATCAACCATTTTTCTCCTTGCTATTAATTCATGAGAAAAGTTCCTACATCTAATGTTGAGCGGGTCTTTTTTTTTCCCCTCTCTTTTTAATACTCTCCACCATCTTCCAGCCATCCTTTTTCTTAACACCCTCGAAGTAGATTATTTCCCCACCCCCCTCCCTCAAGTCCTTAACTTAGACTTTTGTCGTGTGTTTGTCCCCATAATTCTCGCTTTTTGCTTCCGTTTCTCTCATTCCGCTTGTGCACTTTAAACATTCATATTCTAATTATCTAGGGGCTGATGACGACGAAGGAAGACACACTCTCTCTCGTTGTTCCGGCCCGTGTACAGGGGGTCTATTTCTGAGCGAGGGGGGAAAAAAGGCAGATGACGAGAGAACTGTCGGTGAAATATTCATCCGTGCACAAAAACCTTAGGATCCCATGAATGAGGAATTGGAAGCGAGACTCGTTTCACCCTATCGATATGATTAGCGACGCGAGATGAAATAAAAGCCGGGGGTTCCGGTCGTTCGATGAACCTCCTCCTCCTCCATCCGAGGTACCCCAAAAATAAAAAAAAATATAAAACCCGACCGTACAACCGTCAGTAATTATTTTTCTGATTTTTGACACTTTTATTGTGCTCATGCTTCGCTCGTAAGGCCCCTCGAATGTATACAAATGGGGGAATTAAAAGTGCGGGGGAGGAGCTAGACAACGATGATATTATTTCATTCTAGCGGAACTGATCGGAGCAGGACAAAAAAAATTTATTTTTTTATTTTTTACTTGCCCCAAAGCAGCCAATATTTGATCAGTGGAATAACAATAAAGAGAGCGATCGATAATAGGCAATGAAACGACGTTGCAAGCGCCCGCCATCGTCTTTCCATTCTTTGTTGTTTTTTTATTGTTTCCTCTATTTTTCAAGTCTTTTATTTTCCCTCTACCTCCTCTCTTCCTTTCCGTTCTCCTCCTCATCAACCTCTCGTTTTGTCTATCTATCGATTGAAATCTAATCTAAAGCATCGTTTTTCTTTCAAGGGATTTATGACTCTTTAGAAATATATAAATTTCAGTAATTAATTTTATCTCGACCAACTGTTCAGTGTGTCTTATTGAATGTGCTGCAGTTACGAATTCTTTAATGGAATGAAGATATCGCTAACACTGCTTCCACGATGCTTCATGATAGGCAGAAATTTGGGACGTGTGCCTTCGCGATCGTACTACGGAGTGCGACTCTCTTTAGTTCATTCTCTAATAATGTATTATAACATGGGAAAGCGATTTTATATCACGTTATCTACAGATAACAAAATATGATTGAAAACATGGTAGTAGTGGACTTTTCAGTTTCCAGCGGTTTAACTTTTATACATGTACTACTAAAATTCGAATTTATATTGGAGTTGGTTTCTAAAAGTACCAAATCCATATGACCAAATTTTACAGAAATTGATGAAAAGCATATTGTGTCCATACAAGTTAAATAATCTTATTAATTCTTTCCTTACATAATATTTTAGTGCAGACAATCACAACAACCTCAGCCAGGAAGATATTTGATTTATTATTATGAAGATATTAATTATATAAAAATGAATTTGGTACATTTTAATATATTTTATTCTGAAATTTGATGATTTGACCACTTTCAGCTGTATCTGATGTAATTCCATCAACAGTGTTTTTGTAGAATGGCAACTAATTTAAATTGTCCCATGGCCTTCCAATATTTTATGTCATTCTTTTTTCGGCTATTGGATGTGTCTTTTTTTTTTTTTTTTTTTTTTTTTTTTGCTGTGAAACCATATACGAGGGTTATTCATCATACAGTAAGATCCGTTTTGTAATAAAAACAAAACTACTATATATATTTTCAAAATGTTTTCTTTACCAGATTCTATGCACTTATAACTATTTTTCCACACAGTTTCCAAGGTTATTTAAGCACTTTGTCATAACGCTAAATGTACTTCCACATGATCATTTCATAGAAGCTGCCGCCGGTGAAGAAAATCACGCAGTTTTCACTTGTTCATCGTCGCTGAAATGCAGGCTGCCGATGATCTCCTCTAGCTCTCGGAATAGATGGTAGCCACTGGAATCAGATCTTTTGTTTGGCAACAATTTGAACACCCGCCTTACAGTCCGGATCTCGCGTCTAGTGGCTACCACCTGTTCCAGGATCTAAAGGAGATCATCGGCAGCCTGCATTTCAGCGACGATGAGCAAGTGAAAATAGCGTGACTTTCTTCACCGGCGGCAGATTTTAAGAAGTGATCATGCGGAAGTACATTGAGCTCTGTGACAAGTGTTTAAATAAACTTGGAAACTATGCGGAAAAAAAAAGGACGAGACACCCTGGAATACAATAAATAATAATTATTAAATAAAAAATACAAAATAAATAATAATTGACAAAATAATTAATAAATAATAAATAAAATCAAAATAAAATAGAAATATAAAATAAAATAAAAAGCTGACGTTTCGGATAGAGGCTATCCTTTATCAAAGCAAAAAGGATAATTCTCTAAAGGCAATTAGAATATTACAGGATTATCCATAACTTCAGGATGTAAGAATGTGTTATGAAAGGGCTCTAATATAAATAGATGTTTTAATATAAAAAAAAATTTAAGTTAAAATTTATAATATACTTTTGATATCACATATTAGATTTTTATCTAATTTTAATTAAAAATAAAATTTTGTAAAATTAAATAAATATTTTTATTATTATTGCATTATAATTATTTTTAAATTTAGTTTTTATTTAAATTATTTAAGGATAATTTTTATTTAAGTATTTAAATTTCTGAATTAAATTTATTGTAAAATACTGTTCACTTTTAGCTCATTGCATTGTATGTGTGCGCATTTTTCACTGTGGGCATTTTTATTTTCCATGTGGGCATTTTTCAGTGTGCGCAATTTTCCGTGTACGCTTTTTTCATGTTCGCTTTTTTCGTGTGCGCTTTTTTCATGTGCGCTTTTTTTCTTGTGCGCTTTTTTCAGGGAACCCTTGAGCAATTTGTCCATTGCGTGAATAAAGATCACTAAATGGTAAAAACAAAAATGGCCATGGAGGACTCTGATTATCATATCACGAACTATTTTTTTTCTTCATTAAAATTCATCGCATTGGATTGGAGCAATTATTCAAGCATTGCAGATATTCTAAGGAAGAAGTTTGTTATATTTTAATAAAAAAAATTTCATTTGGCAGAGTAATTTTTTTAGTAGAATTGTTGATGACTGCGCACGGCGGATTACTTAAGCAAACGAACAGCGAATTTACGTAACCAAATTTGATGTGTTGAAGCAGACGGAACGTGTTAATTTAGAAAAATCCAACACTTTAAATTAAAATTAATTTGCATTCGTTCTTGAGAGATACTTGAACAATTTGTCCATTGCGGATAGAGGTCGCTAATTGGTAAAAGCAAAACTGATAATGGAGGAGTCTGGTGATAATTTCGTGAACTAAGGAAAGCATGAGAACCGAAAGCCGTAGAGCGATAATTATGATCACGTGATATATTGCGACTTATTTAAAAATAAATAAATACTTTAAGAAAATTAAAGAAAAATATGTGGAACATACGCAAAGCGAAGATAGAACGAGTTCTGTTCCCTGGAGTTTTTATTATCAACCCAATCAACGATCGACTTCCCATATGAGTGCGAGTGTTTAGTTTGTTTATTTAGTTGTCTCTTTCTTATTACATTGTCGCTAATAAACAAACCCCCATACCCTTAAATCCATTCTCTTGTCAAAATTCATTTTGGCTTCGACGTTTCAACGGCTGAGATTTTTCCCTTAGACTCCGATTTTAAGGAGGAGAGAGAAAGAGTGTACTGCATATAGGGTGGAGGGTAGTAGAGAGGGTAAAGCCGAATCTTGTTTGTTTCGAAAATTATCGTCCACGTGCATCCTAATGAATGCGTGATGCATCTTCTTCCCACATTCAATATCCCCTCCTCTTGTGTTCCAATGTGCCCCCCTTTCCCTCCAATTACCCCCCGTCGCCCATCTTTCCCCGATTCATTTTCTTGCACTCGTCGGTCCTCTTCCGTTTTGAAAGCTAACACTCAGCTAGGAAGGCATCTTCTATTAAAAGACATTATTAAACTTGATTGTGCACCTGATTTGAGCAGATGAGTATATCCGCATTTCCCAATGAACTCGGGATAATTAGGGATTCCATTTATCTTCCATTTGACACCAGCCTTCACAATGGATCGAAAGCTCGGGCTCCAAACAATTGCGCATGCGCGGAATGTGCAAACGGCAACAACAAAGGCGCCCCGGTGACCAGCGGCCAAGACCGTCCCATCACCCAACCACCCACTACTACCACCACCATGATCATCATCATCGCTATCATTATCATCATCATAACCGTTCTCGTTCATTACCATTGGCTGTTTATTCTGCTTCACTTTTGGTCGTCTCTTGTTGAAATTCCCCACGGAAAAGCAAAACCGGCAGAATTTGAGTATAGAGGCAGGAAAAGGTGGGTTGAGCAAGAACGAAGTTTTAAGGGGATGAGACTAGAGTTCAGGTGGAGGTTAAAAGTTCATGATTATTATGATCTTTTTATTCAACCTTTGAACTCACGGGTATTACTATTATAATAATAATAAGAAAAAACATTAAAAAAACAGTGTTTGTGAAGTAAAAATGATCGATTTAAAAATTTTTGAGTAGTCTTCGGAACAACCTAATGGCAAAGTATAATATCTACTAGAGCCGTTCGTTTCAAAATAGGAACTTCCGAAGAGGTCCTTTGTGCAGAATGATATGTAATTTACGTTGGAACATCTAACATAAAAGAAATGATTTTAGATCCCATGTTAAGAGAGCGTTTTTTTTGTATTGAAAATGTTAAAGAAAGATTATATAAAGTCACCATTATGATTTAATTAGCAAAGATGGTCGTCAATTCTTATTATAGCCCAAAATTTAGGATTTGAAACCTTATTCGCTATACCATGCGATATTAACCCTTCCATAGTTATTGCTGCGCTAAAATATACCATCACAAGTTAAGTTTGTCTGTCGGTCTACCCCTTTAAGTGGTGCCCTTAAAGTTATTCATTTAGACTCAGCTATGTGCATAGCGATGTTGGAGTAGTATGCGTGGTCACTTTTATTTTTGATTCAATTTACTAATGATTAAAATGTATCTAAACATTTACTGCAAAAAATGTTTTATTGCAGAATAAACAGTAATCTGATAACAAATCACGCAACAGGACGGAAAAATTCTGGAACTAGATTCGAACCAGGAACCTTTTCATTCAGTAAATTCCATTTATGGAAGGAAAAATTCTGCGACCTGGATTCGAATCAGGAACCTCGAATGTCATGTGCTCGACGCCTCTACCAATTGGGCTATCGCAGACACCCGTACAGTAATGCTGTTTCTTAAAGACAACTGAGTTTTCAGAGTGGAAAGCCCAGTGGGAGGCGGGGTCCCGGCTCACAGGTCGAGAATTTCCTATCCAACCATCCTATCCAACCATCAGAAAGTTTGATGATCTCTCATAATAAATAATAAACTGGAGATGATATTGTTTGAAAAAGTGGAAGGAAAAATTCTGCGAACTAGATTCGAACCAGGAACCTGAAGTGTCATATGCTCGACGCTTCTATCATGGTTCCTGGTTCGAATCCAGGTCGCAGAATTTTTCCTTCCATTTTTCAAACAATATCATTGCATGATGTTTGGACGTTCGTCTCCAGTTTATATTTATTATTTAAATTCCATTTAGTTTAGGCACATAATCCTGAAGCAACATCTCCAACATACCAGAATGCTATATCCTCATCGCTGTAGAATTTTACATGGTAAACCATAACTTCATAGACATCCAGACAAAAAGATCTAGTGACCAGAAGGTCCAAAGTCTTGGCGAGTCAAAACGGATCCATCTGCCCGGAAAAGCATTTTCAAGTAGTCGCGAATCATTGTAGTATCGGCCTCGGTGGCTTAGTGGTTGCGTGATCGTCTCTGATGCCCGAGTACCGGGTTCGATCCCGCCGAGATAGACGAGGATTTTTCAGGGGGGAATCCTGAGATCACGCACTTCCTTCGGAAGGGAAGCAAAGCCGTTGGTCCCGTGTAATCGTTTGCCGGCTGCACGTTAAAGAACCTTTGCGAGGCAAAATTTACGGCCCTTATAACGCCGTCCTGAAATGACCATAGCAGTTGAAAAGGACGTTAATACCAATTAAACCAAACCAAACCAACCGAATCATTGTAGGAAAATGGGATGGTGCCTCATACTGTTGATGTTTCATAATTTCATCAAATATCAATTGTGGCTTCAAAAATTGTTCAAATATTTCGCTAGGAAATCGAAAAACTGTAGATAAAATTAATAAAAGGAAGGAAAAACTAACCTCTTGTCCACAAAAAAAAGATTTATTACCCCGAATGACATGTCGGCTATCTTGTAGCCATGAATCAGCGGATTACAGATAATATCTTTCCAGTAACTGTTTGTTCTGCAAACATGAAGAATCTGGACCATTGTTCTCGTTATCATCATCCACAGTTTAGTCTTGTTTTATTATTTTTTGATAACACCTGCAAAAAACGTATTTTCTTACTATACAAGGTGTCCAAAAAAGTCTGGTAACATGGCAGAAAACTCAAAGCTGCCAGGTAGGCGAGATCTGATGAGTGTGGGGAATTCATTGCCGCACTCAAATTTGACTTTGACCCCCAAATTTAAGGTCATCCATTTGCCAACTTTAAAACTATTAAAGATCGAGAAAAATTTCCAATTGCTACCCTGTAGAGCAACACTATATTAGTCTAAAAAAAAAATTTTTTTAATCACACCCTTCCCCTTGAAAGATTTTGAGAAAATGGGCGAGAAAGAGTCACTCCAAGAAAAGTTGGGCTGGCCAGGTTGGCTGAGGTATCTGACACATTTGAATTGCAGTGAAGCACACCGTTGAGAATTTTTTTTCCTTGAGTGACTCTTTCTCGCCCATTTTTTCAAAATCTTTCAAGGGGAAGGGTGTTATTAAAAATTGTTTTTAGACTAATGTGGTGTTGCTCTACAGGGTAGCAATTGGAAATTTTTCTATCTTTAATAGTTTTCGAGTTGGCAAATGGATGATATTAAATTTAGGGGTCGAAGTCAAATTCGAGTGCGGCAATGAATTCCGGGGGGGGGGGCGGCCTATTACCTATAAACCATACTTATCAGATCTCGCCTACCTGGCATCTTTGAGATATCTGCTATGTTACCAGATTTTTTGGACACCCTGTATAACGAGAATGTATAGGGATTTTATAATTACCTGTAGTTCTATGCCATTTTGCATGCATGGAGCAATTTGGGAAGTCATTCCTTGTCTTCATACTTAAGATTCCATTACCAATAAATATTTAAACAGAGGTCACTTATAGAAAACTTCATAAATTAGTAATTATAAAAAATAATTTATTCAATGACCGTTTTCAAGTTAACCGTTTTTTTTTTGTTATTTTTTAGAAATTCATTTTGCAAATACTTGTAAAGCAGCCCTTTATAAGAGGAGGAGTTTTGCAAGAAGGGGTAGAAATAAAAATTTGGAAATGGAATCTTTCCAGTTTAGTGACGTGGAACGCTGGCAATCTATCTGATCTGGAAATCTAATTAATCAATCATCCATGTTAATTTGGTATTAAATTATTCCCACTGAACGTCATCTAACAAGTGTTCATTTCGAATGAAGAGAAACCAGAATTGATTATCGCTCGTACGGTATATGTGTATATTACAACGATTTTCAAATCATTTCCTCAAAGTGGAAGTTGTTACGCGTTGATGAGTTTCGCGTAGCAATGAGGCATGGGCGGAGGAGAAGGGGTTTTAGGGAAAAAAATAGACAGGGAATCGAACAACAAAGAGAGGTGGGTGGATGGAAAAAACGGCGTTTTTATCGCTCTTCCTCCCGGATGTGACAGTTGTTCTTCGCTCTTCAATTTAGAGCTGCGTGACTTCTTTTAGGAGATCTCAGACCCTTCCATGTTCAGTGTTTTTTATTATGATTATTATTATTGGCTGGAAAATCGTGTCGGAGTTCCTTTCTTTTTTTTTACCGTTTCAAAGTGTTGGATAGGGGTGGTACGGGATGTTGCAGTGTTGGTTTTATTGTTATTATAATTCCGCTCTCTCGTTTCCCTAGATGAAGTAATGAAATGTTGAGAACAATGAATCCATCGATTGAGCCGACTGACGCACGTTCGAGGAGTCGGTTGGAAGTCAGACAGCCGGAAAGGGAAACGAATCAAATATCGAGAGAGAGATGAGGGGTGTGTGAGCAAATGGGGCTCTCATTGGAAGTGATCGATCATGGAATTATTTGACCGGAAGTGGGCAATGAGAATTTTTTTTATGCAAAGCTGTTTCTGGAAAGTTTATGGAGTTTGGTGGAGTATATCATTAGGCGAATGAGAGCATTGAGAGGTGAGCTCGATTCTATTTTGAGTTATGCATACATTGTAATGCTTTGTATGGTTATGTGTAAATTCGTAAAGCCTAACGGAATAGTGATAAGTAGTGAGGGATAAAGAGGGAATTAGTAGTTCAAAAGTAAGTGGCCTAGTTAGTAGAGGAATCCAGTTCGCGTAAATTTTCATCCTAATTTGAGTTCTTAATGTTGTTGACATAGCTTCAGTTATCAAACCATCACCTTATTATAAAAGTTGGATTAAGTCCTGAGCATTGTTAAAGGATTCGGATAGTCGTGAACGTCGTCTCCTTACGGTTCTTACAACAAATGCGTAAGAAACGTGATATAAGATAAAAGGTATGTTTTGTATGCGGAGTATATCTATAAAAACTAATTTAACAAGTTTTTTTTACGCTTTAGGGACCCATAAAACCACATCATCGAATAATTTAATTAGCTAATTGCGATCATTCCTTGTTTAAAATTTACAAATTGGAAAAAATTGACTCCTCTTTAGGGTCATTTAGCTCAAATAAGTCCGCCAGAGGTCATGTGACCCACTCTAGCCTCTGCATTGCCCTTAAACACGAATCGAACTCGGCTCATTTTCGCTTTGTGTGTACACACAGACAGACTGATTAACATTTACACATTGTAATCATTATCAGATGGCGTAATAAGCTGTCAATTGTAGACTGTAATTGGCGTTAATTTTGAAGCGAGGTTCGAAATCCAGTGGAGTAGCCTTTGTTTACGAGTTGGAAAAACGATGCGGAGAAGTTTCGTGAAGGATGGAAGTTCGTTTGAACAAAGTGAATGATTAAGCGGGAAGTATGATTGTTATTATTAATTATTATTAATTATGATTGTATCGTGTCAATGGATACCTATCTCTCAAGTCGAGAATGCAAGTTTCCTGCCCAATTATGATAAACGCTTTCATGCATGTTATTAAAGGAATTGAAAACTAAGATTAGGAGAGGTAGAGTAGTTTTTAATAATAATAATAAAAAAAAGCGAAACTCGACTGAGAAATAATTAGATGTCCGTCGTTAGACTGTTGTGCTTGTAGGTTTTTGTCAAATGAATTTTTTTACCCGCGATCTCTCTCTCTCCGTAATGACGTTGATGGAGACGCCATGGAAGGGAATGAGGGGATGAAGCCGTCTTTTTGAGGAGCAAAACACGGAAAAAGCAAGAGCGTTTGAAAAATGAAACAAATCAGTTCAATTTAGTGAGGGGGAAACATTACGCTAGTAAAACGCCATAAAAACTAAATTGGAGCCTCTCTTGCGCATATAGTTGATGAGATGCGTTGCCATGGCGACAGGTGACGGTGTCATTTCCGCTGAGCCACCTGCCAAGTCCAGTGCGCTCAACAATGAAGGCGAGCGAAACACGCATGCGCACACAGTGATGCGTTAAGCTTGATAAATTGCAATTTAATATTTCGATTAAATTAGCCTGACTTACTCGGTTTTGGGGGGGAACCGAGTGAGAGAGAAGGAAAGAGAGTAAAAGGCAGTCGCAATTTAAATAACTGTGCCGGTTAAATTGGGATGAAGTCTGTTAACCGTTTCGCGCTTAGCTTGCTTGCATGGCTTCCTTGATTCGCGAGGCAGAATTAGCGACCCAGAAGGAAGTGGCAAAAGGAACCCAACCGTTCTCCTCCCCCTCCCCCCCAATTCCTCCCTCCTCTCTTCCTCCGAGTCGGGGTTTATACGGCTCCTGGCCTTGTCTATAAGCAAATTGGGCGGTTGTTTACTCGACAAATCGGTCGATTAAAATGGCGATTGTTTATTTGTGCCAACAATCGGGGCGCGCTCTTTTCCGTCTTCGATGTCTTTGACAAGAAAATTAAACGCGCTGCACTTGCACGGACTCGAAGCGAGTCCGTTTGCTCATCAGCGGCGCGAATGGCAGAGTTGGATGGATTCAAATGAAATTAACTTGTTGTCTAACCACACTCGAGGCTTAGTCTGTCGATCTGTTCGGAAATCCGCCAGATTTAGAATTCGAGTTTGCTATACAAATGTCAGTGGAAAATATATCGGGACTTTCGGAAGTTATTGGAGAAAGACTTTATTGAATATTGATTAGTGATCTGAGCTATCTTAATCGCAGAGCACCTTGTTTATATGCTGGAGGCGCTGTGCTTTTGGGTAAACAAGAGAGATTATTTAAAAAAATACAAAGAAAGAGTAAAGCATTACAATAATTTCTCGGCATACCGGGGGATTATAATGGTAGATTTTCTGTAAAACAAGTTTAATTGCAGAATCTTGATACGATGCCCCGCCCCCCCCCCGATAAAAAAGTCCAAGGAGGTCAGGTCTGTGATCAGGGAGCCCAAAATCTTGACAAACCAGAATCAATCCATCTAAAAAAAAAAAAAAAAAAAGTGTTATTCAGATGGTCCAGAACAAGCATACAAAATGAGAAGGTGCCCATTCTGATGTAACACAGAAGTAATTCCAACTGCGGTTCCTTAAAATATTTCAGTATATCGAGGAACATGTTCAATTGATCATTGCTGTGGATCTTTATTTGCTAGTCCTTACACTCCAGAGAAGAGAGTCTAAAGAGTTGTCCAGGAGGTCCATACTTTTGCTGAATCTGCTGGTCGACAGATTTCCCTTGAGTAGAATTTGGATAAACAAATACAAAATCAGTTTTTTGGTAAATGAATGATGGACACTGAACTTTAAGTGTACTAAATTTCTTTTGGTCAAGAATAAAGAGCGTGCACGAATAAAAGTGTTCAGAATTCAATCTTACCAATCTATCTACCGGGAAAAGTCTCTCCAAAAAGTTAAAATTGGGCGGTGCCTCTTCTTGATTCCAACTGTTGACTGATGGACCAAAAGGGTTTAAGAGCTAACCTAATTCATCAAAAAAAGCTCCATTCATTTAGTCGCAAACTATTATGGCAAAAGGGGGTGCCCCAAGGTACTAAAACGCAGCACTGTTCATAACTCCATCAGATGTCGACGGCTTCAAAAATAGTTCCAGATTATCGAGGCGTTAGTTTCCAGGAACTATTTGTAACAAAAGAAAATTATTTTGTTGCTATATCAAAACAATGTTCTGATTTACTCTTTACATATAACCTACCAGAAATCTTTTTCATGGTGTAAAGATTAACGAGTTTGCAATCGGATTAGCTCAGGTGAATGGTTTACGCTTGCTCGTATCAGGTCGGTTTTCTTCGTCCATTTTTGTTCAAACATTTCGTTCCCACGTCAGATATTCGTTATCTCAACTGCGTATGATTTGTAAAGTTTACTTATACTGACAATTACCTGTAGCCACTATTTTGGAAACATAACTCTGGACTAGTATTTGAGATTTTTTTTCTCGCATTGACGGTTATCAATCGCCTCTTTGAGAACGTCGTTGCCATTCGTAGCCCCAACATCGTCATCATTCTCTTTACTCTCTCCCCTTTTAATGACATTTTCTCGGAATCCCTATAAAAAATTTCTGCGAATTTATTTCCATTCAGAATATAAAAATCCTTCCCTCTTTTTCACTTCCTTTTTTATTGGAAATAAATGTTATTGACATACATTTCTCATACCTCACGAGAAGCTATTTATCACAATGTCTATATAATCTGCACACGCGTTTCCCTCTTCTCCCTTACTCTTTAATACTTCTTCCTCCTTTTGCCGCCACCAGTATAGTTTTAATCTCTACCTTCTGCTAAACACGAAATGAAGCTCTGTGCTTTTATACATTCATTTAAATAATTTATTGTTTTAATTTAGTTCGTATTAAAATGTTCATGGTTCGTATTCAGTGTGGATGCCTCTTTCTTCAATCTGCCCATGAGTTTTATGCCCGCTCTGGTTCCTCGATTGTATTGACCATAACGATTTATTGAGAGATCATAAAATTTAACGATGACGTCATAAAGGCACTTATTGCCCTTCACTTTAGGGTCGATTCCAAGTTCCCCTTTCTGTTCCTCTTCGCTACATATTCAGTTGGTCTGGATAAAGGATCGTGCTGGGAACTAATACAATATTATAGTTTGGTTTAAAGTGAGTTCTGCTAGATTATGCTTAGAAATGGTGTGTTCCTTTATTTTGTGTAATTCATACTGCTTAACTCTTGATGGGATCAGCATTAAGCCAATTGGGCCAATTGCTTCTATATTCTTATCAAATATACACGACAACACTTAAGCTGCATAACTCTAATACCTCATCTGAATTCTCCTAACTTTGCAATCTTAGAATTTTGCCTGTGATTCTTCATAGAACATTGGAGGAATTTCAATTTCGGGGTTCATCTCTTCAAATGATCTTGCCTTGTACTTTAGGGTAATATCTAAATCAGGACTATGCATACGATTGTATTAAAAATGTGGAATATTCGAATTAAAGAGGTTAAAAATAATGAGTTTTCTTTTCAAGGGAACAAAAAAATTCGAATTAAAGAGGTTTTCGAATTAAAGAGGTTCGAATTAAAGAGGTTCTACTGTATATGATTACTATATAGTGCGTTCCTTGAAGAAACCGAAAATAAAAAAAACTTTGCATGGTCATAGGTCGATACGGCTTTGTTTCCAAGGTCCTTACCTTTCCGCTTCCTCGATCGCCTGACTTTTCGCAATAGATTTGTATAAAAAGGCCAAAGTACACCTGAATGGGAAGCCAGAAATACGCAAGCAACATCAGCATTTACCATGACATTAATGTTCGGCATTTCTAAATTTACGTAATTTCAGTTTAATAAGTAATTAAAAAAAATTTAAAAACAAAAACAAGCTTTTAAGAACTTGTTTGAATTTTAAGCTACTTCAACCGGAAACCGGAAGGTGAAACATTTTTGGTGCCTCCCATTTAAATACGAATTCATAAAAAGTCTGAAACGTCCCATTCTTTTAGTCTTGAATTTGCAATTATTTTTTAACCTATGCTTTTGCTGCAAATGAAGGAAACCTGAATAGGGGACCCACTCCCAAACCTGGGATGTAAATTAAATGAAATAAAAAACCCTTTGTAAGATTCGAATATTGAAAATTTTTATATAGGATTATAATGTCGTCGAAACTTAATTACTATACGCAATTTCAAACCTCTAGGTGATGAAAAAACGCTCAAAATCCATTTGCAAAACTTTTTTCAAACTAACACTCCAACAAACATGTGAAGTTAATAAGAAGCTTGTAATAAATTAAGATTTAATTAAAAGTACAACAAAACAAACACATTTCGGAACTGATTACCTTCATGATCGCGGGGTACCACAGGCTGTTCGCGATATCCTAGTATGAAGCCTCCGAGAAGAGGATTGTCTTCTTCTACTTGCAGTATCAGCTATCTCGCTGTTCGGGCACCAGTTCGATTCCTAAGTTAGACTTTATCAGACGATACATGTTAATCATTCGAGAAAATAATTGGATATAATGTACTTATTGATTAGAATAATATACCTTTAATGATAAGATTAGCTATAACTATATGATCACTATGCGGAAGTCGTTATTAAGTTTCTTGTTTAATTAGACAAACTTTCCGCAATTAGAGTGCTGTTAGGGCGCTGGTACCGTTATGGCTAATATAATTGAGTTTTCTACATTTAGGTGGTTTTCACCAATAGACTATATCAAGGAATAATTAATGCGGTGGTTTTCCGTTGCCTTCCGCATGGTTAGTGAATGACAAATGCAAACAGTCATGCCGCAGCGGGATTCGAACCCGAGGATCGGGAAATCCATTGAAGCACTCTCCAGCTACTTCTTTCGGAATATCTATATTATTATTTGTTAATATAATGATTCAAATTAATAAAATAGGCTTATATAAAATAAAAATTCTAAATTAAAATTTGAATTTTACACAATCCTCATAGAGTATCAATACGAGAGCAATACTTACATGAATTTCTTAGACTTAAGATTAATTTGAGCAAAGACTATTGAAATAGTTTAAAGTGTATATTCAGTACACATATTTTAAAGTAGAGATTCCCAATTAAGCAATGCTTCCTTTTATGCTAATGATCTCTACCGACAATTCTCCATTGCCAACCACCTATTTAAATACCCATTTATTTGCCTCACAATGCATTGAGTAAATGAATCGCTGTCATTTTGCAGACAAAAAAGTGACGTAGTTTCTCGAGGGTGGAAGAGAAAGGAAAGATGGAGCATTTGGGTGGTGGTAGTAGGGGGGGGGGGTTAGGAGGATTGAAAAGCGAGGGGTGAAGGTGTCTATATAGGGATCGCAGACGATGACGACGACGACGACGCCTGTCACAGAGGGAGCGTCCTGTGATTTATGAGCTCTGTATGCTCGGTCCCATTCCCCGCGAGGATTATATAGGCGAAGTGACACAACGAGTGCGGCTTACCCTCCCGTCGGAACCCTCCATTCATACGAGTGTAACCGTGGACTTATTATATACAATGAAAAAGATGGGAAGAGAGAGAGAGAGAGGGTGTGGAGGGAAAGGAAAAATTATCAGATTCGCTCCACTGCCGAGGTTTATCTTTCTTTCTCTCTCTGGTTTGATGCCCTTTTGGCGCAATAAAAAGGGAAAAAGTACGAACGGTTTGGAGACGGAATGAAATTGAAAAGGTTTGAATTCCTTTCCGTTTGGAATGGTCTTCTGAAAATGTCTACGTTTGTAAAGAAGACGAAGATGAAAGCAAATGAAATTCAAGATAAGCTGAGGGGAAAAAGCTATTAAGGGATGGGAATGGCAATTTTTTGGGATTTATTTTTAAAAATTTTTCATGCATATCAGGGTAGACGGACACTTTTGATAATTAAAAAAAATGAAGAATAGCTTTCATTGTAAGTTGAAATAAGTACTGATACTTAGTTTCGGTACTCGCAATCGATAAACGGAACAACACTTCTTGAGATGCTCTGGTAATATAAAAGACGCGAATAGGATCGCCATCAATACGCTTGAAGTCGAATTTAAACTCCAAACAAACTCGTCACGAATGGAATTCTCCTTTGAAGTGTTTTCTTGAACTGAGAAGATAGAATAAGAAGAAGAAGGGGGCAATGGGAAAGAGACAGAAGAGGATGGGAACGGAAGGGTTGCTCCTAGGAAAAGAAGGGGGAATCGCAATGACACTGATCATAAATCTCCCCAATTGCAATGGCTTTCTTCGCAGTGCAGATGCGTTTCTTGGCTCCGATTCTTTCAACTCAGAGTACAAAGCGAGATAAAAGGGTTGCGCTGTCGAAGGCGGGGCACCCTTCTGATGAAGACCCCCAGCACCCGTTTTATATCCTCGCTTCGTTCGATCGACCATTGGGTGTTGATGAGATGGCAGTATTTAGGAGCTCCTTCCGCTCTACTGATTCTGTTTGCAACAACTAGAGCATTCTACTACGGTTACTATTGCTGCTACAACAACGCCATTCTGTCCTACTCTTCGTTCTTCGGACCGTGTACGTGTAGGGCCGAGTTTTCCTTGCTTCTTCGTCTGTCCAAATGACAAAAGTGGAGGAGCTGCAGAGAAAGAGAGACTCGACGCAATTCTTTTTAACCCCTTTGATTACGGGTGGAGGGTTTTCTTTGAACTGGTTTTCCTGACGATCTTTTTATTAAATTTAGACGGGAGCTTCGGAGTTTCAATTATACGTGCTAAACGTTTTTTTCTCTCTCTCTCCCCTTGAGTAGACTGTTATAACTGTTTATCTTCGAGGTGTGGTCAAAAGCTTCTTCTTTCACTGTGAATGTTTGCTTTATTCTACTCGGTCTTCGATCATAGCAAATTTTTTGGATTTTTCAAGTCATTGATTCACTTGCAATGAAAACTTAGAAATTCTTCTTCAGATATGTGCATAATTTTCATAAAAAATCTTCATGGCGCTTAAATCAAAGATGTGTTTCTCTTTTGCTACAACTGTTAAGATATGAGACCTTGCGTATAAGAACCACGGTTTGAGGCACGAAAATTTCAAGATAAGCTGTATATTTTACACTGCAATAAAAAACCCAAAATCGCAGTAAACGATTAAAATCGACTTTCCTGATACTAGTTGATAGTAAATAAAATTGCATCTAAATCTTCAAAAAATAGGGTCTCCAAAAATTATTTGCATCTGACATGTTGGTACGTAGTATAAGCGTGCATAAAAGAAAAACTAAAAGACCTTTGAGAACAATTGGATGCTTTATTAGACTAAACGCAATACACAAAGTGAGGAAGTCAGTATGGTAATGGTCCACTTTTGGTCTAGGTCAAGGTTGTTAGTTGATGTAGCATGGATCTACTCAAGGGGAGATAGAAAATCAGAGTGATTCAAGGTCTGTATCGGATTTCAAAATGCTGTATTTTATTGTTAAAATAAACATAAAGAGGTGCGGTAAAGTACAAAATGTTATCAAGTTTCGGCTGGCAAGACTAATAGATTTCCATGACCGGCGAAGGAAACTCTAGAGAACACTAGCGACGATGTTTTCATCAGAGGTACAAAGCCGACATATGCGTTTCCGCTTAAACAATCAGTTTCTTGATTTCATTTTGAAACTAAGTACTCAAAACTTTTTCAGTCGCTGGCTCGCCAAATCGAAAACTGAGACTGGGAAGACCTCTACCGGCAACCTCAACAAACGTGACGATCCTCTCTTTCCAATGATGGGCGTATCGTTCAGCTCCGATCAACGCTTGCATAGTTATAGCACTTTTGAATCAACTTTGGCACGCTAATTCGTCGATTTCTGGGTGCGTTTCCCATCACTTGCAAAACGTGCTCAATAAGTGAGAGACCGGGTGATTTTGTGGCCAAGGCAGTCTATCTGAGGGATGAAATCATAAAAGCTTCTTTCTATAAACAAATTAACATTGTGATTTGAAGTTCCAGAAGCTAATATAAAAGTCTGTCTACTATCAGTCATTTTTTATAAGTGGTATTCCTGAGTTTTGAGTACATCTTGAAATGGGAGTCATTCTGAACAATAGTGGGGATAGTTTGAATATTACGACGAACATGGAATCTTTTACTACATGTCCGCATAGTGATTTAAGGTGAAGAAAAATTCTCTTGACAGCTCCATATAATAATAGTCCCATATAATTATTGAAGATAGCTTTCTTCAATCATCCTAATCAAGTCCTTATAATTTGAGATGATTTATTTTTATGATCACAATGACCGAGGTTACACAAGAGCCGAGAAGTCAATTGCAATGGTGAAGATTGAAGAAGAGCGAGGGGGGGGGGGGGGTAAGGAAAAGGGGGGTGGGTTAGGGGCAGTTTGTGTTTCCCGCTCTGTTTTATTTCCCATTCGACTGTCATTGAGAGTGACTCCAACGCCCACGTTCTCTCCGTTATAAAACAAAGCTGGTTGATGGCTTTCCTGGGAAACCTACGAGGGAGATCGATGGTCCAGACTGTGCGCTTTTCCAACACAGATGCATTTCCCAGATGCGGTGTCTTTCACGTTGGACAAATACTTTGATGGTCTATAAGAGGAGGGTAAAAAAATCTTTTTTTTTTTACCCTCTCCTCTTGCTTCCCAACCCTCTTTTCTTCTCTTCTCCCCAGTCGCCTCTTGAAGAGTGGGTTAACCTTGCGGGAGCTTCTTAGTGGGTTTTTCAAACCTTACGTCGTCTGGGATTGTGAAGTGTGTGGAGAGAGTGAGTGAGTGAGTTGGAAGGTTTTCGAAGGGGTGGTGGGTGGATGGATTGGGATTGGGAAGTGAGGAGTGGGGGTCTTCGAAGCAACACTCGTCACGAGCCTTCGAGATCTACTTTGGGGTCGTCCGCGCATGCGCCCGCGACCGTCTCTCGTAAAGGGAGGCGACATTTATGAATACCAGGGAAAGAGGGAGGAAAAAGGGAATGGCGGTAGAGAGAGACGTTTTACTACTAGAATTGCCCATAAAAAATTCACTGATCGAATGGCATTTCGAGGAAATAAGATGGCGGTACAGTGGAGAAAGGAAAGGGGAAGGGAAGGACAAGAGAGAGAGAGAGGGAAAGAAAGTAAAGAAAATCAACCCTTGATGAGTTTAGCAGGCATGTTCATCAATAGGACTGTTGTGCAAGAAAACTGCGAATTGAAAAGATAATTCATTGTAAAGGTGTTTTATGACTTCTCCTGTTAAGACTAATTCTCGCTTTAGTTCCCTATCATAAGCTTACTTTTACTTATCTCAATTGCAATGATAACGGTTTTATTGCCTATTGCAGAGTTAGAACGAATGAATACTGGGAACTGTCTTTATGATTGCCTGTTGTAATGTGGCGGTTTTTGGTAAAATTATGGTTCCAAATTATCTCATCCTAGTTTAAGATTTATATACTTTTCATAATACCACGGATTTATATGAATCGGTGTCAATCAATGTTAGACGCCCGAATTCCGAAATAATCGATTATTATCGATCTGGTAAGCAACAAGTTGAAAGTTGATAATTGCTTTTTTTTCTTCTACACGCCATTAATTGCGAGGAAAATATTGATTTTAATGTTTACCATTGCTTTTTTTAAAGTTTTCAAAATATTTAGTCCTTGTCTCAGTAATGGCGATGATGAAAATAGATGATGATGATAAAACAAGAACCACATGAATGAGAGAAAAACTTGTTCGGGGTTTCTTCCCAAAACAATGAAGCGTCTTCTACTCATAAGGTTTTGACTTTTCACCCTTGACCTCTTGAAAGAGGCGATCTCATGTAGGGGTAGAATTTTGGAGTCGTTTTGATTGGTTTTACACTTGACACTTGAGGAATTAGAGTTTTGGCATGAGTGGTGGAAATAGTGTTTTCGTCTGTTCTGCTGCGAGTAGTTGCATTGAGTATTAGGAAACTATGTGAAATCTAACCAAAAGGAATTGCCCACAAAGATGAATGAAATTCTATGTTCGTAGAAGGATAAGATGAATTTACCGTCTAGAATTGTTCAGAATTTCCTAACAAGAATTGAATGTCGTATTTGTTGTCATCTAAGGCGTTGACAATGGTAATTCGCAATATGTGTGTGCATGAAAAAATATCCAAAAAACTGGTAGATAACCAAATGATTACTGAATGTTATATCATGTGATCTTTGAGATGGATCCGATCATTTGCCAGAGAGACTTGAAATTTACCACTTGTTCTCACTAAACTGTAATTCATTGTTATCTCTTTTAGACTATGAATGCTCATTAAGCTACGATCGTAGGCCTCAAATGCTTAATCTTCCGTCGATCGCAACTGATCTCACAGGAACAGCTGCGTATCAACAGTCAATAAATTTTTTTTCTAAATGGCGTTGGTTTCCCAACATTCCAGTAGCCTCCTATATCTGCATGCATTTGTGAAAAAAAACAACAGTCAGACCGTGATAATACATGGTACTTAAAATTTCTTTGGACAAACTCCGTATATACATTCTATACATAATTATAAGATAGGAATGTAAAATGCATAAAACATGAGTCGTGTTAGAGTTATGTCACTTTAAAGTAGGAAATTTATTAGTGTAATTTACTTTATGACGTCATCCTTTTAAAACCTTGTAATTGGCTGGAACTTGATCAGCGGCGGATGGTGACGTCATATAAGTACGTGTTGTCGCGTTATTTGGGTTTAACAAATGCGGAGATGGCTGATTTGCACATGGTTTATGGAGCTGCTTTACAGACAGCGGTTTCCTAACAGACATGTCCCAAACACCAAACATTTCACAAGTTAAGACCGACGTTTGAGAGAAACTGGGACTTCTATGATGCTGGTAGGGGAAGAACTGTGCGCACTTCCGATGTATTTATTCAAAACTGCTTCGAATTTGGACACATGTTTATAAGGAGCTTTAGCAAAAAGCTATTTATAAAAATGCACGCTTGGTGTGTACGTTTATCCGGCCATCCGCCGTTTGCACGATAACTTGAAAACGGATTAACTTTTTCAAATTCCGCCTACACTATTTAGTTTGGTCTTGATTGGTGCACTGGGGTCGGAATTAAGGTGGAATCAGTATCCAGATTCCTCTAGGCAAGATCAACATTACTTATTAAGTTTAGGCCAAATTATTCAGTGCGGTCGGAGTTGCGGGGGTGGCAGTCAGTATGGTAACATTTGGCATATGATATATGATTCGATCGGAAATGATGAGAAAGGAAAGAAGACAGAGAGCTCTTCTACATTTTCTACATGTTCGAGAAAATAAATTTTTGGATTAAAAAATATTGGGGTTGGGGTAAAAATGCAGATAAAGGGGTAAAAATAGATGACCGCAAGGTCCGTTATTGCCTATAGTCTACTTAGGGGATTAATTTCTTGTTAATAACTGTATAAATGTATTTCTGCTTAATAGCTAAAGCTCCTCCTTGGAATGTTTACAAAATTTTATTAGACATATCTTATTTTTATGTATAGAAATTACATACAAAGTTTGTCCAGCGAATTTTTAAATACTCAGTATAAGCAATGTGAATGTTCCATGTATGGTAAACGCATACTGCTTTCCATGTTCCATGTATGGTAAACGCATATTGCTTTCCATTACATAAATTCCTTTTGGTTACTCTTCTACGTAGCCTATATCCATAATAAATAATTTTATTGATTTTGAATGGAAAACCATATGACAACATTTATCTTTTTATTAGAAATGGTAAGAACTGCCTTTAGGGAAAGTTATCCTACTCACCACCCATTTTCAATAATGAAATCGTCAAAAATTTCAAAAAACATATTCTAGATGCTATACTGTCAAAACTTTTTTTCGATTTGGAAGCTTTATACTATTTTTAGATAACAACAAATGTATTATAGTCGCCTTCATAGTCTTAAATTGCAATTCTATAACTTCGTCTCGTATTATCCAATTCTCAAACCAAGCTTTATTTAGAAATTTAGAAAGTGAGTGCAATTATTTGGTTTAGTTATATTAATTAATAATTTTTAATTAATTATTATTATAATTAAGGAGCGATGTAAAAAAATAATAATAATAAATTAAAAAAAAAATATTGGCCAATCAGATCCAATATCGTTTTCAACTCGAACCTCGTTTCAGATATGTATGTGTAGGTGAGAATGAGGTTCCGCAAGAAAGTCGTTTAAGGTTAGTAAGATGGATGTAAATCTAAAATTGCAAGCAAGGTAGGTGGAATTATTTATTTTTAATGAGATTTTAAAAGCAAAATGTGCACTGTGTACTTTTTAGGAGGCTCGTTTTGGAAAACATACAGTAAGCACAAGTTATTTGTTATGCGATTAGGGTTCTTTTTATTGATCGCATTCTTGTGGATGCTAAAGTGATTCGACTCTTGTGGAGAGATAAGAAAAAAAAGGGATAGGTAGAAGTTAAATTGTTAAAGGAAACACTAGTCGACCTTTTTTCTCCCTTAAAGTGCGTTTGTGGTAGAATCGCCTTCCCCCGAAACTTTAGCTTCCTTTGGTGGCCAGTGCATGATGGGAAGGGTGGATGGAAAAATCGACTAGATGAGGGACTTGTAAATAATAGACGAGCTCTGGCTCCCGGAAGGGTTCTTCTTTATTTGCCGGATCGGTCGCTGATATTAGTCGCGTGACGGAACATACGCCAACCGATAGCCCCCTAATAGAGGCCGGGGACACTCAAGGGAGACTCCCGTCCTCATCTCCCCTCCCCCCACGCAACTCTCCTCGCCTTCAACTTTTGCGACCGTGCCACGGAAGACGACGAAGGCACGCGCATACCCCTCGGTCTCATCGGAGAGAGAGAGTACGTTGCACGACACCGCCGCGTTTTTACACGGCATGGAAGGCAGAGTGAGTTTTGTAAATAGATGGGATCCACCTGTCTTTACTCAGTTTGTTTCCGAAATCTAATACAGTTCAGTGGAATTATGTATCGGTTCTTAGAACTCAAAGTAAGATATGCACTAGGTGGGTCTGTTGGTGCACATTCCGTCACACTATTAACAAATGAATTGCAGAGTCAAGTACATAGTTACGGCACCTCATAATTTCCGCAGTTTTTGAGGTGGAAGGTTGAAATTCGGAATGTAGCTTACTCTCAGCATGTGCACCTTCACTATTTAGTTAGGTTTTGAATAGCCCACTGGGGTTGGAGTTATGGGCGTGGAAATTAGATGGGACCAAAAGATCTACTTGTATTTAGGCATATAAAGGAGTGAAATTCATGTATGCAGATTCCTCTAAGCAAGATCTTCATTTCTATGAAGTTTGGGCCAAATTGTCCCAATGGGGTCGGAGTTGTGGGGTGACAGTTACTTGGTCTTTAGCACTATGGCAACATATGGCATGTTATACAGTACTGGACAGAATTATAAACTCACATGAATTTTGAAGCAAACTTTACTAAGAACAAAAAGATCTGCATCAGCTTTTTACATATCGTTTTTCAAACATAAATTTACCACTTTGCTGATTGTCATTCGTATATTTTGAAAATTTTGTGAGCAACGATGATAAACTCATAATCTCGCTTGAACAATATTATAAACTCACCCTTAAAAAACGATCAGAAATGATGAGAAAAAAAAGAAGAAACTGCTCTTTTACACTTTCTAAATACTGCGTTCGAGAAAATTAATATTTCGATTTAAAAAATTATGGAGGGGGGGGGGGGGGTTAAAACGTGAGATAAAAGGGTCGAAATAGATGATCTCAGGGCTTCCACTACTTTCCTATACCCTCCTCTGGAAGATTCATTTCTTGTTTCTTAATGAATTAATTTAAACATTTTAAAATCGAATGAAAGCAACTATAACGAACTAGCAATAAATGGGTTCACTTTCCAGAAGATATACGAATAGGAACTATATCTCGGAAACCCGTAATTCTATTGCAAAGATAACCCGTTTGAATGGCATCTTCCCCAATAAGTCTTTTTTTGCGTATATGGAAACGTACATACAGACTGTCATTTAGTAGTACGTACTAAACAGATAGATGTCATGGAGTGTGAACTGAAACTGCTTAAGAAACGCAAAAACCAAACCAAAACAAAGACCTCAGGAAGAAAAGTGAATTCAAAACACAGTTTTTAGATGTTACACCCTGTTGCAGCAAACCAAAGACCAGAAAAACATCCAAAAGTTGGTATTCAGTGGAATTCACTTTGCTTTTTAAGTTTTTTGGTTTGCTGTAAAATGACACCCTTGTTTCGATGAAGAGTTGACAGAAAAAGGCTATGTAGAGTGCATTTTGTAAGTAAAACATCCAATAGAATAGAAAACTCGTTCAAAATTATTTTACCTTCAGTCAAAGCAATTTAATTTGAGGTTACTCTTTAAATTCTTAAAATCCCCATGCATGACTGCTAGAATCAGCAATTTAAGCTTTTAAGTTTTTAATAAATTATAATATTTTAATAAAAATACTAATCCTTTTGTAGAATCATAGCTTCCGAGGTAAATGAATGCGCTGGTTAAACCTTCTTCCATGGGCGTTTCAATGGATGGGCAGCTTCTGAGAGGTTTTTATTTAAATTTATCGAACAATACGTCGGCCAGAAAAGCGGCCATCATTAGACGGGGCCCCTTTCTGTGTGGGTGGCGGCCATTTTCCTCGCTCCGTCGCCTTAGAGTTTGGTGTCGCGTGGCGCTCTTGGAACCCTCTGGTAGCCACTCGTGCGCATCGTCTTCACCAGTTGCTCTCCTCTAAAGGAAACTATTGATCCATTAATGTGATAATGAACAATCTCAACAATGGAGAAATAATTTTTATAGGCCTAGTAGTTAATTATAACAATAAACATGGAAATTCTAGCTTTTTTTAAAGACATTGACAGAAAAATTAATTGTTAATCGAATAAAAGCAAAGCTTTGTCATTTTCTAATAGGTAACAAGATAGTCGAACAAGGCTGGAGGGAATGAGGTTTTTGCGAGATGGATGTGGTGGGTTCGCGCTTGCTTTCTTTTGTCTTGAGTGAACAGTGCATCGCGAGACAATTGACTGATTGTTCATTTGTTCAGCATCCAGTGACATTGGAGAGGCTTAAGGGTCATTGAGTTTGTCCGGAAACTATGGGTCATTTGAGCCGCTATTTATTATAATTTTTTTTCTCTTCTCTAGATTTTTTTTTACTTAAAAGATATCTAGCATCTTCGAATTTATTGTAGAAAAATTTCGAAATCCAAAGGGCGTACAATTTTGTCATTGTTTTGCAGGAGGAGGAACTGAGGAATTTAAAATTTTTGGAGTAATTCTAGAGTCGTCGTTTTCTCATTTTTCAGAAGTATTGAGAAAATGTGAATCTGAGAAGCGTGTGTTTTAAATCATAAGAAAGCAGCAGTCTGATTGTATTGCGTGTTCGTCGATCTGTGTAGCTTTTGTATTCGGTGAGCAACGCCTGTTGCGTAGGTGGACGGACACATGACGAACGCTTCAGGATGAATGCTCTACTCGGATTGATAGCGTCACTGGTCAATTCGGAAGGTCAGCCTTCCGTCTTGAGCATCCTCCGTCGATATCTCTCTAGAGCGAAGGAGACTTTACTACTCTCCTGCCGACTCGAGAGGAATTTAGTAGTCTCCTACCGACTCGGGATGGATTTATTGAATCCTCTCCGCTATCTTTAACTTATTCGTTCGAATTGAATTTATTTTCCTCTATCTCTGTTTCTCTCACTAGTTCTTTCTCTTCTGCGCGTTCTTTTTATTTGCTCCTTTTGTAAGATTAAAATTTTATTGCCCTTTACAACGCATCCTCTTGCCGCCGTGGTCTGGGAGTCTCTTTCTCCGTTTAACGACCCTTTCATTTTCATTTCAATTGAAACCATTGAAAATGTTTGATTGAAAACCGTCGTTGCCTTTTTTCTTTCTCCACGTTGTTCGTTCGTTCCTCGGGTGTCTCTTATCGGACGCAGAATCACGTCTCGAGATGAGAATGCGAGAAGAAACTCTTAGAAGAGGGATTGGGGGAGAAGGGAAATGGGTGTCGTGAAATGCCCTTTTTTTTTCTTTCCTTCCCTCCCCTTCTTTCTTCCTTCTTTTCTATCTATCCTCCTCCTTCCATCCTGTTTTCATCCGCTTTCTCGGCCGAGTCGTTCTCATTTTCAATGCCAATAAAACGCTTTCTGGGAGAGCGAAAAAAACTCGCGTCGAAATCAAGTAAGGGTGTCTGTCGGACAATTGATGCGCTTTTAAAACATTTCGCAGAAAACGAATTGCTAGAACCTCCCTCCAGTCCCCCCCCCCCTTTTTTCTAGTACTTAGTGGTGGGTGGGTCTGCGAACAAGGGTAGTAGAGAAGGGGGCACTTGGAAAAGAGAAACAGAGCTCGTGATCGATTTGTGTTGGACAGAGGAATGAAATCTTCGAAGTGATAGGCTGTATCCAGTATTCATTGTTTAAATCTTGCTGTGTGTAATATTTATAAACGCTCCAGTAGGCCCTTATTAATAATAATAATAATAATAATAATAATAATAATAATAATATTATTATTATTATTATTATTATTATTATTATTATTATTATTATTATTATTATAAAGCCGCTTAAACAAACATTTTAGCGAAAACTAGGAAAAGCTTGTTCGCAAATAATTAAAATCTCTTCAATAAAAATTGAAATGTAATATTTCAGATTAACCTTGCAGAAGTGTTTATTTAGGAATTTTTGTATAAAATATGTCGTCATGCATACTTTTTTGTGTGCATACTCGGAGAGAAACAGGGTCCGTGTGCCAAGGGTGGAGTCGCATGAGAGGAAATTCGACACTCGGTTATCGCACGAACGATCTGGCAACAGACGTTTGATGAATCTCCTCTGAATACGATTCAATTAATGCAGACAATGAACTCAATGTGGATTCGATTTGTGAAATTAGGAAGGAAATACAGAAAGTGTTAATTTTTTCCCCGCTTTTCTCCCTTAGTCAGTTTAGTCTGCTTTCGCGCCAGGCGAGAAAAGGAACAAACCGTGCAATGTGATGCTTCTGTGATTATTCAGTCATTTATTATACAAAGCTTGTTTCATTTTTTTCTGTATAACTTTATTTTTCTATTATATTTACAATCTTTTTTAACTGGCACTCAACCAAGCCTTGGTTACAAATCTGATTTTTTTTTCCCCGTAAACTCACTTTTCAAGAATCTGAACGCTGATAGCATAAATTGTCTCAAGAAAGCAGAAAATATTATTATAAGAAAAAGTTGAAAAATTACTAGAAAAACTTAAGCTGGTTACATTTTATCGAAAAACACAGATGAGGTAACGAATTAACAGACAAAGTAAACAGTCCATGTGAGAGCTTAATTAGCAAGCTTGGCATCATTAAGGAAAATTTTGTAATTTATGATTTTTTTTTATACAGAGATTTCTTAATCATAGGTAACACGCAAAAAAAAAAATAAAAAATCATAAAAAAAAACTTGACTGTATTTTGCATATATTGGTAAATTTACTATAGAAAGAGTCAGTTTTTGGGCTTGCTCTAATCACGATGTCTATAATTTTCTTATTGCTTCATTATAAACAATACAGGCATTTCACTATCTAGCATAGCGATCACTGAGGCACTGAAGCCCTCCACCAAAGTATTCAAACCCTTCGTTTATAGTGCCCAAAGAATATCTTATCTTGTACAGAGAGTAGACTATCGCAGAACGATTATCGACGGTACTTACTCCATGCCAGTAATTAACGATTGCTACGAGATGACAGTAGCAGCCGGGACCGACGGCTTAACGTGCCCTCCGAAGCACGCCCCGCCCCCCCCCCCGGCTCATGATGGAGGATATCCAGCACTGGTCACTCAGCAAATGGGTCAGACTAAAGTCCCCCAACAGCTATGCCCCAAATAGCCATAGCCGTCCCACCCAGCAGTGGTCCTCAAGCCACTGGCTGTCACCCAGCCAGCAGCTGGCCGCGCCTGAGGTTGCTTAACTCCATCGATCAGCAAGCCAACCGACGAGACAACCAGGCCACGGCCACCCCCGCCCAAAGAATATAGAGATGTCCTTATATTTTATTGTCTATTTCTTTTTTCATTTTGAAAATTTGAACAACTTTTTTTGTTTTCTTGTCGTTTTAAAAAACCTATTGAATGCCTTTGAACTTATTAGATTATATACGATCCTATCCATAAACAAAAATTTGAGGTTATGGTTTTAGTAATGAATTAAATAATCGGAGGAATAAAAATAAACCTATTTCTAAGGTAGTTAAAAATTCTTCAAATAACCAGGTGAGTCTAGACAGCCAGGTGGCAAACCAGAATGAAAAATGACGATTTCTTCAATAATATTTTTAAAAATTATAGAGTGGAATTAACCTTAACTATTTTTAATCATATTATAAATTAAAACATACATAAATTGACTCGAGTTGTATTTGATTCTATCACCCGATATTCAATCTACGTCGAAAAGCCTTCATGAAAATTCAAAAAGTTGAATTCCACACTGATGGAGCTCTCCACAATGTTATAAAAAGTTCATCCCTATGAAACCTGCCAAAGCGTTGCAACGGAAACCGTTGTTCGTAATATATAAAGTTCACTTTATGTTGAAATGAAAAAACTATGAGCCAATTCAGTGAAACTAATTAGCTTCATTGATAAAACATAAATATACTTGTATGCAAAAAAAAAAAATTGTAAAATTTAAATAATAAATCAGTAGTGTTATTAAAAATGTTTCCCAAACACATCAGCGTTATACCTTCAGTTATATGCAGTTTTAGTATAATATGAATATTAATAATTAGATTTCCTCAGTAAGCCTGCTTTGTAATGAGACAACAAATAGAAAAGCTGCCAGTATGTTTGTGGAAGGTACACGAGACTCATCAAAAGTGAATATAAAATGGTTCGTAAGGTCTATTCTATAAATGGTCCATCCTTATTTAATGGGACGACTGGTTATGACATTAGCTTCATGATCTGCTCATGTTTCATAATTTGGTGACGCATAAGGCAGGAGTCGAATATTTCTAAAACTTAGACGCAGGAAAAAATGTATATAATTGATTTTATTAGATTTTACTTGTAGGTATCTAATTTATTATAACCCTGTGTATGACAAGTAACCTATAGTACCGACAATTGCTCTCCAGCAAAGCTAATCTAAATATATTATTTAAAATTAAAATATACGTTTGTATATACCCTCAATATTCATTAAAATATCTAAATATTATTTATTTTGAATAATGAGGAATTATTATTTATTAGCTTTGGAATCATTATTGCGTTTATTAAAATTTTAATTACTTCTTCAGCAATCGTTCAAAGTAAACCAGCCCATAAAAAAGAATTGGACATCGTCTTTAAAAAAAATTCCACCTTGTCCTTGTTTTGAAGGTAGTGGTGAATTCGAAGAGACTGAGAAGCGGATCAGTCGAATTGAAAGTGTAGAATTGAAACCTTGTGGTATTTTATGATTCCACTGATAATGAAGTCGTTCCATAGGTTTTTCCTCAGAAATTCTCGCCCCTTTTTTTTTCTTCTCTTTCTCCCTCTCTTTCTCTCTCCCCTGCCAGAATAAATGGCGTAATTCATAGGGCTCTTCATGCTCTGGCCGCTCGTTATTTTTTATCGTTCTCTCGTCGTCGGAACCTCGCTCAGTAACATATGGGGAGTTCTGGAGTTAATTGGACGGTAGAACATCAAACACACACACATACATACACACACTCACACACACATTTCGTTTCTTGTTGGGGGTAGAGAGTTAAAGAGCAGTTAGAATAATCCCCGACGGCTAAAGAGGATGAAAAAGTGTAAGGGGAAGAAGTCAACCACCGACTCTGACGTTCATTTTTTTTAACCCGTTCGACACCTTTTTTTCTTTCTTTCTCAAAACTTAATTGTTAAGTATTTCCTGGGATAAACCTTGTTCTATGTGTCATCCATTATTAGTCTAAATTTTCTGGAAGAAATGGAATTCTATTTTCTTTCATTGAAAATATTGGAAATATTTTATAAGAATGTGGGATTGGCCAATTTGTGCGAAGTCTTCGACAAATAAGACTTATTGGCGTATCCATAGTTCAAAATTTTTAGTTATTCAGGCCATTATAAAAAAAATTATAAATTGACACTATTAAGTATATGGAATTAAAAATAGGATGAAAAGTCAGACAACATCCTGAACACTACGGAACTTTGCGAGCCCTATGAGAAAGACCTCGGACTCAAAAATCACCTGGCCATCGGTGTTCGAGCAACAATCCAACGTTCATTGTCTTCATCTTGGATTTTAATAATCAGTATTTTTTCATTTGTGGCCGAGAGGGTTAAGACGCAGGTATTATCGCTGTCGGATCCAGCGAGGCGCGGGTTCGAATCCCGCCGAGGGCATAGATGTTTGTGTTTGTTCTTTCTCTAACATATCCTCTCGTGAGTTTGGCGTCAGGAAGGGCATCCGGCCGTAAAAAATCATTGCCAAATCAAATAATTAACACAGCGACCCCATATGAAAATGGGAAGAAAGCTGAAGATAAACAACAACAGTGTTTTTTCATTTGTTGTAAACAATGAAGGTTGAATTGTTGCTCAGATCGCGATGGTCAGGTGATTTTGAGTGCCAGGGTCTGTTTTTTTCTTAGAACTGTGAATTTGTGAAGACGTGGCTGGCAATATTCATAGCTATTGCAGTTTTTAAGTCTTTTAAAAATTTAAATGATAATGTAGTAAGTTCTTATATTTAATATCATGGTATAGGGTCAGTATTGCTGTATTAATCAGTAAATAAATAAATTAGAAAACTCTTTTGATATACTGTATAATGCATATTATCTCTCAAGGTTGAAATACTGCTCCATAACAACCTCTGTAATAGTCTCATTTGCGTACCGTCCTGAGTATTAATAAATATGCCAAACTCAAACACATTTATTTGGCCTTAATTGATATTGACCAATTTTTCCAGTTCATTAAATTTCGGAATGGCTGACAACGTCGATAAATAGAAACCTTTACAGCTAAACCACCAAATATAATAAGTACTTATCTTGGTAATTTTTTTTTTCCTTATACCATCTTTGACAAGTGGAATTCTCTACTTTACGATCTCTGGAGCAAATTATTAAACTGCCAAATCCAATATTTTTTAACCTTCGCGTATAAGTGTACAAATTTAATGTAAAAACAATAAAGACTGAACGTTAGAAAATCAGAAAATCAAAACTTGTTAAAACACACTCTTTCAAAATAGACCCCCTATGTAGCAATATTTAATTTTTTTTTCAGTTTTTAATTTTTCACTTTACTTGAATTATTATAATTGCCTATATCTTTATGATAAAAATATTATCATTTGTTAATGAATTATTTATCTAATTCCTTATTAATAAGATTCCAGTTGTGCTGAAAAATTGTATAGGTTTTTCAGCACAATTTGAAGATCTTTTTCTTTAAGCACTTATATTTGACCCATTTCTTAATTTAAACCACGCTCAGTCTGTCACACCATTGCATCTTTTTACTTTTCGGTTCACCAATGAATATGGATGGATAATGGTGCAAAACCGAAACGCCCGTTACCTATTTATATTTATATAATACGATATTTATTAATGTATCACTTGGGAGTTCAATTAAAAATTTCAATGCGTTTCGGCTATCTGAAAAAGGTTGATACAGACATTTAGCATAATAAGTGGGCCTTAATTCATTTAGAAAACCTTATAAAACACGATTTATATACTGTTTTATTTATTTATTTACTGTTTTAAATAATGTTTCTTACTCAATCTGTATTTTGATTTGTGGTTCGAGATTTTTTCTCCCACCTCCCGCTGTTAATGCATTAAAAAAAAAAGATTTTAAATTTTCCATTTAGTGGTTACCGTGCTTTGAATTCATTAACAGGAAGGCGCAGTCGTCTCTTATAACCCGTCCTCTGAAATCTTTAATTCATTGGGGATTGATGTTCTCTTCCTGGTTGGGTGAAATATTAACTGAAAAAAATTTTTTGTGAATATTTTTTGATCTTTTTATATTTTCTGTCTCCATTTACGTACATTTCTCATTCACTCTTCCTTCATTTTTTTATCCTTCTTTTCTTTCAAGTTCTCCCTCCTCATTCCCATTTTTCTCTCTCTCTCTCTCTCTCTCTCTACTCTTTTCCCCTCATTGGAGGTGAGAATCAGAAACGACAGGAATGAGCGTTGGCTTCTTTTCTACGGGATTCTTAGAATATTTCCGACGCTCTTAAGAAACAGTGATGATTGTTCGACCGGTCGGTTTGAAAAAGGAAAGAGAGATGGGAAAAAGGGGGCTGAAGACGAAATAAAAATACCGTCCTGAGAGAGAGAGAGAGAGAGAAGGGGGCGGAGAAGGAGAAGGAAGGACGACGAAGAGGAGGTAGGAAAAAAAAATATTCTTGGGGATGGATTTAGGCGGAAAACGTGAAAAAAAATAATGAAGCGCTTGATTCGCTTTTTCTACCTTTTGGGCGAATGAGAACCCATAAAACTCGGGCTTCAATGCTGTTGCAGTCACTAATTATTATCCAGTGCAGTTATATTTTTCACTTAAGCATTTTGCCGACAAATGAAATTGCTCTTAATTTCTTCGGTGAAAATGCATCTTTCAGAATTAAGCCGTCGCATGGCGCTTTTACTTAATTTGATGCTGAATAATGGGCGACCGAAACAAAAGCGTTTTAGTCCTCGAGTGCCTATTGGGATGCCAGCGTTTTTAATCAACTTGGGTTGCGACGGAGGGGCCTAAACTTTCTCTCTCTCTCTTTCTATCTCTCATTTGATTATACGGAGAGGAAAACTCGGCAAGACAGCGTGCTTTGTACTTTTCGCTGACATAGGAAAATAATAGCGCTTCCAAATTAAAGTTACAAAGAAGTTTTCTGTAATTCATTTCTTACCACTCCCTTCAGCTTTCTCCTCTCTTCCCTCCCCCTCTTATATTTTTTCCCTTCGCATTTCATCCATAGAAAAAGCTCACAATAAATGCACCGTGGCTGAAAACTTTTGATGGTTTTTAGCAATTTCACGCCACACCGTCCGAACGACTCGCTCCTTTTAAAATGGGGAACATCTAACGGCTATTGAACTCGCTTTAAAATCAACATTCATTGCGAATATATATGTGTGTGTGTGTGTCTTTCCATTTAATAATACTTTTAACTTTTTTTTTCGATCTCTCTTTCTCTCTAACCTTTTCATAATGTATTCGAAGAAAGGAACTTTATGACTTGAAAACTGCTATCACGCGTTCGAATAATTACCGTCTCACAAAAGACGGCACCGATGATGTGTTGTTATTATCATTACTATTGCTATTTTTATTGATATTATTTTTTTAACTTCTTTCATTTTAATCTGAGCAATCTTATTTACATCCAGATCCTTATAATGCTAACGCTTTGTCACCTGTATAAACTCGTAAATTTCATTTTATATCTTGCAGGTAGGCTTTTCTTTTCGAAATGTATAATTTATAGGAAGAAACCTTTGACTTGCTTTTGAATGCAATTCCTCAGCTTCTGTACACTTTATATAAATTATTTTTTCATATGGATGTTTGTATCCTCACTTCTTCTGTACACTCTCACTAATCCGAATCTCGTTTATCCGAACTGATTGCAAATTTCATCAAATCATCGTGGAACAAATTAGAGCGCAAAGAAGGTTGAGGCTTCCCTTTTTCATGAAAAGAGAAATCCACATAAATGTCACTTCGCTTACCAGATAAGAAAGTGAACAATAAACTGAAACTTAATAAAGATAAACTTAGACCTATTCCATCATTTCTGATACCAAAGAAGACCTAAAAAAGATGATCATCTGGTTTATACGGGCTAAATTTCTTTTTTTTATGGACTTGTATCTGTATCATCTTTATTCTTTCAAAGTAAGTATCCTCAGCCCTTCAAGGTTAGTTTTGCCTCCTATAAGTATCCCAATTACTACTACCATCTTGATCGCATTTATTTCAAATAATTAGCTCGAATATAAACACTGATCTACTGTATACTTTGATGGAGAGAAACGATGAATAAGATTAGGTATTTGGACATGCTTTTGGAATAACTTACTTAGCAATTGTATTACTTTTGACTAGGCCTACTTATGACGATTAACATTTGAATAGTTCCCATCAGAATTACATAAATTTTGTTCTTCTTACTGCATTGAGAATGTAACTTGCTCAGCACAAAAGATTCGAATTAGGAATGTAGCTTACTATGATGATGATCTACTCCACAATTTAGTTTGATTTCGATTCACCCTCTGGAGTCGGAATTACGGGTTTGAGAGTTATAGCGGACCTTCTGGTCTGTTTGGTTTGTATGTATGTAAAGGAGTGAAATTCGGTATACTGATTTCCCTAGGAGAGAGATCTACATTAATATGAAGTTTGGGAATAATTGTCTCAATAGAGCCTCACATAAGTGGATAGCAGTCACGTCATCTTTGGTATTATTAAAGTTTTAAGATGGCAGCAAATGGTATGTGATATGTCATTCGACGGGATTGATAAGAAACACAAGAGTTCTTTTCCATTTTCTAAACAGCACGTTCGAGAAAGTCAATTTTTCTTGATAAAGAAAAACGGGGGGTTAAAAAGTGCGGATAAAAGGAGTTAAAAATAGATGATCTCACCAGGGCTTCCACTACTACACTATCCTCGTGGGATTAATTTCTTGTTGGATATTAAATGAAATGGCAGAAGTTTTTTTGTTGAATGCTGTTTCAGAATATTAGTGATATGCAACTGTTCTGTACACACTATTGCATACTAAGTAAACGATTTAGGAAAACTGGCATTTTGGGTTTGGTGCTTCCTTCGAATTTTGGGATGCTGAACTTAACGAGTCCACACGGACTATGGAGGAGATCGTCCAAGTATTGGTCTTGATGGACTCCATCAGTTTCGGACTGTCAGCTGGATGAGTTGTTACGGTCGTTTGTGACCTCCTGAATTTTCGTCGAATTAGGATGTTTGCGTCAAATTATTGAGCGTCAGGAGGAGAAAGAAGAGTTGTTGGGGTTGGGTTATAAAAAAGAGAAATAGAGAGAGAGAGAAAATGGGGGTATAGGGGAAGAAGGCATAGTGATCTTCCCTCCCTCCAATCGTGAAGATAAAATTACCCGCCGACGATTTATAGTCGCGCCTGCGTCATGAGGAATGCTTGATATGACGGGAATTATTTAGAACCCCCTCCGTACGCCTATAGACCTATTTAAATACGACCAATGGCCATAATAAATCGCGATTATGAGTGGGAGCTTATGGAATTGTTGGGGGTTTTACTACTTTCGCAGTCGCCGAATATTAGGCCCCTACGCCGACAGAGATGGCCCATAACAAGGAATGGCTTCCCCGCCTAAGTTTTAACTCAAAGTGAAGCGTGGAGTCGGATACAAATTGGAGTTTTAAAGCGGTTCCAGAATCTCGGAAGCATCGCGAACACGAACGAGACGCCGCCGGCTGAAACGGTAAAATGGCAAAGCAATTCCCTCAGTGGATCTGAAGGTGAGGAAAAAGAGAAAGAAGGGAAAGAAAGTGGGGGGGACAGAGGAAGGAAAAAAAGAAAAAGGGGAAAGAAACCACGATGTAGAGGGATTTCTTTTGCGTTTTTAAAGGAAGGGGGAGGGGTAAAAAAAAAAGAAGGAAAAGTAGCATTTGTAAGAAAAAAGAGCAAATTCCTTTGAAATTGTTAAAGGAAGGAAAAAAGACCGCAGAAAGGCAAAACACCTCTATACACGTTCTTTTCAGTGATTGTACATATACAGGAGGTACAATTTAAAAAGAAAGCATTCATTTTTATATAAGAAAAGTGTTTAAAGATAAATAAATTTAAAATGAATTTTCGTGACATACATATCTTTGCATCTACCGTGTTTTTTTTTAATTTTATATTAAATGTATACTATCTACCAAAAAGTAATTCGCCATCCACTGACATTACGGTGTTGGACCATTGGTTGTTGTTCGTGGTAGATCTCAAGTACACACCCCAAGAGAAAAAGCACAAAAGAAGGATATAACTCCCAAATGAGACCTCAATTTTTTTTATCATTTTTAATAATACTTAGATCAATTTTACTGAAGATTTTTTCTTATTTTAGGGGGGGTTTGTTAAAAATATTTTTCTAAGATTAATTTACTGAATTAGCTAAATATTTTTAATACCTGTTCCGAGTGTACGAACCTTTACTGAAAAAAAACAGGTAATTAAAATTTTAAAAATGAATTCAGTAAATAGTAAATTAATCTTGAAAAACCTTTTTAAAGGAACCCCCCCCCCCCCACGCGATTAAATAAAAAAAAAACTTCCGTGAAAAGTGATATAAAAATTTTTCGATATTTTGGGATTATGTCTGGTTTTGTATAAAAGTTTTGTTCTGAGGGCTTTATACTTTTAGATTTTGTACCCAGGTGTTTTGTACTACCCTTATTCGTAGTTCACACAACCTTATTGTAATATTCTGAACAACGAAGTGCCCCCAATAATGTGACATTGTGACGGAATGGATCCCTTACTTCCAAGATGACAAGGCCAGGTGTCGTGTTGCTGCCGCTACCATGCGGTTGTGTGAAGAGACCAGCGTTCAACGCTTGGATTGGCTTGCACAGATTCCCACTTCAATCCCATTGACCATCTCTGGGACGGCCAATAAGGTCCCGAGGTTCAAGTGGTGTCTGAACCTTTTGTGCTCTTCATAGTTAGCATTTTGGACAGCTCGACATTATCATTTCAGAAATTTGTCCATTACAAATAGAATCTGCTAAATTGTATAATAAAATTGGTTAAATAGAAAAGAAACAATTTAAGTGATATCTTAATTTCTGTATATGTGGTATCTGACCACCCCGATATCCTTTTTGTTATATGAGATTTGTGATATTGTTGAATTTAAACAACAATAACGCCTCAAATATTGACGAGAAACTAAATACCTCCTGGTGTGTATGATAAAACGTTTTGAATTTTTAATGTTTAAATAGGTTTATTTTTAGCTTTATCAAAGAGCAGACTTTTGTGATCTTCTGCTCAAAGAAGAGCTGTTTTGATCATTAAAATTTCGTTTCGCAAAAATAAGTCGTTTTTCGTTAATTAATTTTTAATAAACATGAACTTCATTGAAAGGATTCTTTTTTCTTTGGTATTTTCCATTGCATTCGAATTTCATCATGTCGTGTTCCTCGTTCTTTGACCATCTGATTAAAAGGCAAATAAATTGATATTAAATTGAAAATAAATAAATACAGGGAGACGGGGAGGAAAAAGGAATAACAACAACTAAATAAAGCGACGTTGTTAAATAATTGACAAGAAGGGAGAAAAAGTCGAACGAGTGGGAGAACGAAACCTAGAATGGAAGAGTTCAATTATCATTAATGCACGTTTCCGCTTTCAAAAGTGACAATCAAACGATTTTTATGGTTTCCCACCATTGAGCGGTGATTTCGAGTCAGGTTTTTTTTTCCTCGTCTATTCTGTCTCTTTTTTAACCTCCCCCCTTGCAACCCACCTTCGCAACGATTTCATTTTTACTAAATGGAAGAATGAAAGAGCGCAAAAAGTAATGAAGCGATCGTAATGGTTTGTGTGGGCGTGGCTTTACCTCTCCAATTCGTCGCTCCTTTTATATGTATATTTATTTATATGAACACACAGACGCACACGTACTGGTAGATATGTAATATTAATTTTTTTTTTATCATCGTCTTCTGTTTATCATTTGGAGGACGCAAAACCTTGTTTCCTGAGCGACGGAGAGAAAAGGCAAATGCGAGAACAGCAGCAAAATTGAACCGCGCCCCACTCATGTGAGATTAATATTTACCGTTTTAAAAACCTTGGCTTATTCTTTTTGTTTATTTGATTTGCTGCATAAATAAAATGTTTACACTTTTTTGTATAAGCAGAAATATAGACGTAGAAAATTCGGTTTTGTTAAATATGGACTGAAAGGTTGACTTCGAAGGTTTTTATAATATATTTGTGCAAAATTTGCCTTTGTAGATAAGACATAAAAATTCAAGACAGTTGTAACATCAAATCGTCAATAATTGGTTACTTCCTAAGTATATTTTATACAGCCCCCCCCCCCTTTTATTTTCGTAACCGAAGCGGATATGTCAATTTTGTTGTATCTAATGAATAAGGAGTTGTGGGTCGAGAACGAAACAAAAAAATTTCCAAAATCCGATGGATGGATCACCAACAATCACATGTTAAATTTATTAGTTACCTCCCTATGCATTTCACAAAGACATTTGAATGTTCAACATGCAAATCAAGAAATTACCAAAAATTACCATAATGACATTCACTTTCATGAGGAAAAGCAAACAGAAGGCATGTGTCAGCACACAGAAGACAGAACAATTCTAGGATGGCAAGCTACACTGTTCCTGTAATGGTCAACATGATTGTTGGTGATCCGTTCATCGGATTTTGGAAGGGTTTTGGGGTTTTGTTTTTGGGAGTCCTGGTGGGCTTTCACTGAACCCACGACTTCTATGAAGTTAAGCAACATCAGGCGCGGCTAGTCACTGGATGGGCGACCATCAGTAACACACGATCTTCACCCCCCCCCCTCCCGGCTACTGTGACCATCATATAGCAGTCGTTAATCCAGGTTCATCCAGGAAACCAACTCGTCGGCCTCTGGCCATACAGGTCCTGGATGGACGTATTGGATTACATTAAATAAAATGCAGATTATTGTTGTCTATTATAATTTGCCGTAAAATTGACTACGCATTATATAGATTGAATAGACAAGCTATACAGTGCCTTATTTTCACACACTGCCATTACCATATTCCTAATTTTCTTAATTTTTTTTCAATAATGTTAAGCGTCTTTTTATTAAAATTGACAAGAAATTTATGAATTTAATCTATCATCATTGACATTCATAAATTAAGCACTGTTGTCTCTCAGTAGTCGTTGTTCATATTCATAAAAAAAAAAGTTTTCTAAAGGGGAGAAAAAAACTGGGTTGGGAAAACCTATTGCTTTTAGTGTCGCGATAAAAATGCTAATTAAAGCTCGGTAGGTGGGAAAAAAGTAGTCCTAATTCGCTTGAGTAGTTCGAGAATAAACCTTTTAAACTTTTTTAAATCATTTGAAGTAATTTCTTATGCCGATAAAAGAAAAGAGGAGGACTGGAAAGGGGGTGGGAGAAGGCTAGGGTCTATCTTTTAATAGGTAAATAACAGGACAGAGGTGTAAATCATATTAGCAACGATATGACAGAAGGAGCCTTTAATGGCGCTCTTAGCCGTCCGGTGACAACCTGTAATTTGACGGTTCTTTAACCATAATCATCGTGACGTTCTATTGAATAAGACGAAGGGAGACGATGAGTTGGTACGGACGAAAGAAATGAAGGAAGGACGATGGGAGGGAGGAAGGAACTATTTCGGTTTCTGATTAAGTCCGTCTTTTTTCATAACTCGTGTCTGATATTTTTGGTATTTTAAGTAGCTTATGACTGAAATAAAGAGTTGTATATTGAGATAGGTATCAGATGGCCTTGTTCTAAGTGATTCGCGCATATAAAATTTTATTTTATTTATTAAATAATGGATATAACTGAGCGCTGACTATACAGAATTAATATTAAATTTTTTTTGAGAACGTTTAAAATTGTCCTTCATAATTTCTGCATTTTTTTGAGGTAGAAGGTTGAAATTCGGAATGTAGCTTACTATGGGCATGTCCACCTTCACTGTTCTGTTTGGTTTTGATTGGCCTACTGGGGTCGAAGTTTCGTGGGTGGGAATTAGGAGGGGGCAAAAGGTCTCCGTGTATTTAGGTTAAATAATAAATATATACTGGAGATGAACCTCCAAACATTTCCTTCAATAAAAAATGAAAGGAAAAATTCTGCGACCTGGATTCGAACCAGGAACCTCGGGTATCATATATACCCGACGCCTCTACCAATTGGGCTATCGCAGACACCCTGACAGCCATGCTGTCACAAGGTGTCTTAAACACAACCAAGTTGTCAAGGTTGAAAGCCCAAGTTAGGTTAGGTTTGTATTTAAGTTTGTAAAGGAGTGAAATTCAGTATGCAGATTCCTCTAGGCAAGATCTACATTACTATGAAGTTTGAGCCAAATTGTGCCAATGGGGTCGGAGTTGTGGGGGTGGCAGCCACTTGGTATTTAAAATTTTGGCAACATTTAGTATGTGATATGCCTAAATTTACTGTAGAATGTCTAGGATATTGGTAGAATGTCTAGAACTTCAAGACAATCTACAGGGTGTTGCAAAAATATACAGGACAGTGCTCTCGCTTCAGGGTCCACTTTATAAACTGATAATTAGGAAATTTTATTTTGTTAACCCATTTACGCCGAAATTGGTAAAAATGGAAATTAAGACTTCATATCTTAAACTTATGTTCTGTAGCTGGTAAAGACATAAAAGTAGTTTTCAAGGACATAAAAAAATTACAAAATTATTTTTGAAAGTATTTGAAATTATATGCTGTCGTCCATAGATGGCGAAACTTGTACCGTATTACATGCTACAGAGTATAAATTTAAGATATGAAGTGGGTTAACAAAATAAAATTCCCCAATTATCATATTATGAAGCGTCCCCTGAAGCGAGAGGATAGGCTACCCAGCAGTATTGTCCTGTATGTTTTTGTAACACTCTGTAAAAAATGAAATCGCATAAAAATAGTTTATAAAAAAAATTTGTAGACTGTAGTTTGTTTTATGCAACTTAGAAACATTTCTCATTTGACACTAAGTCGGCCATAGTGGCAAAGTTATCTTGTTTGATAGTTTCACGGCGTATCCTATTTACGCCGCATCAGTTCTACACTGAAAGTAATAAGCGCCGCGCGTTTGTCGAGATTGTGATTGACGAAAGTGATGGTGATTCAGATTTTGATAAAGAATTGTAAATAATTCATGATTGTATGTTCCATGATCGTTTGTTCAATTTTATTTTAAAATTCTGCAAAGTATTTTTTCACCACTTCATTTTTCTACCTAGTGAGAGAAATAAGCGCCGCATTCAATTAAACGCCGCACTGAATTTCCTCTGAACCGAATAACCGCTGCGGCGCTTATTTGAATAAATTTGTTTGCGCTTTTACGTTATAGCCTAGTCAGCATTCATATAACTGCATTTTGTATAAGATCTTTGAAGTTTTAGACATTCTATAATACACTTAGGCATTCTTTACAATAACAGGTAACGAAAGCTATCGATGGTAGAAGAAAGCAAGATTTTGAAATTTCTCAGTAACAATGCTGAAAATTTGAATCAAGCAGAGATAAAAAAAAATATTCAGTGAAAATCAACCAGTATTTGAAAACCAAAAATGTGTGTCGAGACTAATGCTTTAAGTGATCCAAAATGCCATACTAGACTAAACTAGTTGTTACCCGCGGCTTCGCCCGCCCGCGCCATCTGTTGAGGGGAATTACAAAGAAAACCCCAGAAAGTGGGGAAGGGGGGGGGTCGTAGGGGGCTGATTTTTGGCGATAGAGCAGGTCCTTTATTGATAAGCCTGCTCTGAAAATTTCAAGTCGCTAGCTCAAACCATCTAGGAGGAGATAGAATTACAGATAAATAAATAAATAAATAAATAAATAAATAAATACACGCAAGAGTTTTAGTATATAGATTAATGTACTGTTCGTCAAAATTTTATTCTTTAATTTTAACATACTAACGATAGCATATACAAACATGTCAAATGTTGATGCTGAACCAGTCTAATCACGCTAACAAAGAAATCTAGATAACATGTGACTGTAAGAAAATCACGTGAATTTTTGCTGTCCTATGAGTTGTTCTGAACATTGAGTATTTCATATTGTGAGTAGTCAATTACACTAATGAAACATTATTTCATACGATTTTTAATAGCAATAAGTAAATTAAAATCTTTATTCACTCTTTCATGAAGCGATGGTACAACTGCCACTTGTCGTCTAACTCGTCTGGATTTAGATTGATGAATTCAATTCTTTCACGCAAAGAACATATGTAAAGGAACACATAGAAACAAATTGTTAACAAAAAGTTACATAGACCTATCCTGCTTAATCGATATTCTCATTTTTGTAAAAGTCATTATCTTTCTTTTGATCTGGATAAGAGGACCCGCAGCCTGTAAAGAATGGTCGGCTCATTGTGTTCAGACAGGTCCTTCTGTAAATGATCGCCCAAAAATTACAAGTTATTTTTTGAACATAAAAGACGAAGTTCGTGCTCTCGAGACTCAAGAACGAGTGGGTCATTTGGATAGAAAATTGTATAATGTCAGTTGATCGTTTTTAATCCCCCCTCCCCACCCCCACCTTTGCTCGCGCATTAAGAGATCGTCTGTCACTCTCCATCGACAAAGAGACACTTCCCTTTTATAGTTTCATCTAAGATGGTGTCTGTTTTTTACCCCCACCTCCTTGCTTATATATATAGGAGAAGGAGAGTGACTGGCGAGAGAAGGGTCTCGCGTTCTCTCGTCCTTTTTTCTCGTGAAGCCACGTCAGCCTTCCGATAATGACAAGCAGTGTTTAAATGACTTGTCATGCGCGCGCGCACGGCCCCCTTTGCTTTGTAATTACTTTGGCTGTCTCCCTTTGGAAGATGATGCGCGTTCCAAAGTCCTCGGCGATCGGACAATTACTGGCGCGTGCATGTCAACGCCACCACCGACGGAGCAGGCTCGGAAAATTAGTCGAAAGGACGAAGGAAGGAAAGGGAGACGGGAAGAAAGAAAAAAGGAAATTGCTACGTTCATGTCATTCGGAGCTGAACTTGTGCGCGTCAGCAAGTCACGTGAGAAATAATCAAAGGAAACTTTCTTCCCTTATATAGATTGTCTGGACAAGCAGTGAGGACTTTTGGGATCATGACTTTTGTTTGTTATATAAGATTTCTAATATTTGTAATTACATCTTACATTGTCGATTTGGGTTGATCCTATGTGTACTCTGGGCATGGTAACCAAAGACGCCAAAAAGTGAAAGCGCCTTAAGTCTGTTGTGCAACGCACGTGCACGTTCCATTCAAATCTCCAAGACAACACTCCATATAATTTGACCTTTATACGTAATTGGTAGCGATTTTACAATACAATAAAAGGAGAATAGAGTTTCAGACTAGTTTCGCCATTTATTCCCGGCTTTTTATTAAGGACATAAACTACACTAGAGGCTTCTCGCCCTTTTATATAGAAATATGGTACAATGGAGTAATACGATTGGATAACAATACAGGGAATGAAAAGAAGAGATTGGTATACTATAAAAGATAGAAATACACTAACTGGATGAAAGCAGAAAAAATGTATACCTATCCAATCAACATTCACCTATGCTATTTCTTTTGCTTCTACCTTCTTTGTACCCAGATTAATTTACTGCATTTCCTTTGTCATGCCATTCGTTGTATAGGGTGTTTCAAAATGAATATCGGGTTTTTGAGGCTTCATAGTATTTATACATTTAACTTACAGTTATAAATAACACATCAAATGAAAGAGCACCTCAGTTTTTCCTACAAGTGTTCAATGTAAACACGCGGCACATATCGAGTCGATAGGCGAGTTCTTCCCAAACCTTGATCAATGTGTCTGGAGTAGGGGAGTGTGGGTAACAGTGAGACACACTTTTTTCTAAAGCAGTTTTTTCATGTTACATTGGACCAAATGCAACAAATTTTTTCTGTGAAATACTAAGCTTATACAGCTATGACATAATTCAATTTCAGATTTTATTATGAAAAACCTTTGATGAAAAAAATCAAACAAATCTGAAGCACATTGTCTCGCTCTTCCCCAGAGTTGGAGAAGAATGAGACATGCTTTTTTGGTGCATTTATTTTGATTTAAAATTATTAGAATTATTATCAATTAAATTACAATATACTCTTCTAAATTTAAAAAAAAAACATTGAAATATTTTATAACATTTATTAATAGAAATTTATGTAAAAATACGCCATTGAAATATGTTGGCTTAAAATTTTATAACTATTGTGATTTAAGGAAAATATAAAATATGAAATTCTTTTGCCAATTATTCTTTGATATACTACATCATGCAGAATTCAACATGTTGTGGTGGGTAACACTGAAACAACCGGCTCACTGTTCCCCAAATCATTTTGTCTCACTGTTACCCATACAACATGGTTTAATTTTTCAAGCCTGTAGGCCTAAGTTTCCATTTCATTTTTAAATCGCTTATAGATTTCAGAAAGCTTAATGAATAAGCATTCCATATATAGCTATCTTTTTATCAAATGTTATAAACGTGGTGAAGAATGTACTATAATTGGCAATCAAGAAAATTTACATTACTTGAGCCTGCAGGGATCCTAGAGAACTGAATCTCGATGGGTGCATAGATAATTAAGTTCACCTTTTAGCTATGGTAGCGCTAGTTGATGGTCATGTCTTTTCTGGATGCTGCAATGAATGTCTCACTGTTCCCCGTGTCTCACTGTTACCCGCTCTCCCCTAATTGTTGCAAATGCTTCAATCCTGTTTCTTAAGTCGGGTAGGTCAGCTGGTAGCGGAGGCACATACACATTTTCCTTTATGAACCTCCAAAGGTGAAAATCGCAAGGCGTCAGATCGGGTGATCGTGGAGGCCATGCGAATCGAGCTTTGTCATTCGGCCCCTTGCGGCCAATCCAGCACTCGGGTACAACGACGTTTAACCAGTCGCCTACTGAGTTATGCCACAGGTGTACCACCAAAACTGTTTGAGTTTCTATTTCATTTGATGTATTATTTATAACTGTAAGTTAAATGCAATAAATACTACGAAGCCTCAAAACCCCGATATTCATTTTGAAACGCCTTGTATTTTATTCAGTCATACTACTCCATTGTATCATATTTCTATATAAAAGGGCGAGAAGCATCTATTGTAGATTATATCCTTGATAAAGCCGGGAATAAATTTCAGTACTTTTTATGAGACCGGACTTAAAGGCATATCTTGTATTAAACGTCAAATTATATTCAAAGAATAATTTGAAAATGGTCATTGGAGGATTTTTTGACGCCAATACCTCCGATATTAATTTTTCACACCCCTGGTTCGAATCCAGGCCGTGGAATTTTCTTTGCTATTTTTCGCTATTTGTCAAATTATATGTTGGATGCTCCGAAAACTTGCACTTGAATTTCAAGCAGCAGTCCTCCACGTTTGCTTCGAACTGCCCCCTTTAGCCTGTTATGCAGTTTCGCAGTTAAGAGTTTCCTTTCGAGTTTCTTTCTTGATAATGATCCTTTATATATGCCCGTATCTTCTAATTACTATGCTGACTCGTGTGTAGATTTTTTTGTTGGAATGTGTTACATCATATCGCCATCGTATATTTCTTCAGTTTCCGCTTTGAAGTTTGTAAAAGGGAAGCTTTGAATCGATAAAATTAATTTCGGCTACTTTGTAATCGGGGAAAAAAAACAAGGCCAAAAAATGTGTTAGTTAAAATATCCTTTTTTGCAGGAAGTTTAAGCTTCTAAAAGCAGTTTACTAAAATTTTGATAAAAAATTAAGTATACTCAATGAAGGTTGTTTAAAATTCATTGTGCGCTGAGGATCGATCCCAAAATAATTTGTTGAAAAATCGAAAGCGTGTAAAAATTAACTAAGCCAACACGAAAATTTTTCAAGAAAATCGATACCTGTTTGGAATCGGTGTATTTGGCTTAGCGCTAGCTCTTGGATGATTTACATTCCATCGGTTATTTAATATCTGAATGGGATCAAAGTTTGATGGCATCCATAAACTATTTTGTATCTCTCTCTCTCTCTCTCTCTCTCTCTCTAAACGTGTGTAGATGGAAAGCGAGTGGGAGGGGGGATAGGCATGCATGCGTGCGCGTGTAGAAAGTAATAGCTGTTGTTGGTTGGCTGTTGACTCTTTTCCTCTTTCTCTCTCTCTCGCCCACACACACACGCAGTAATTACTCATCCCCCTCCCTATAACTAACTGATTAAACTGAAACGGAAACTTTACAATGGGGATCAATTGCGAGCAGATTTGTTTGGTTTTGTTGCTCGGTCCAGTGAACCGAGATGTCCACTTTTCACCCCCGAAAGGCTGATTCCCGATCGGTCGAAGGGGTTCGTTAGGTGGCCCCCTCGATTCGGCTTCATTAAGCAACAGGTTCCGTTCGATGGCTGCTGCAATTTGCAATTGGCGCTTCTTCCACGACCACACGGCGCACGAGAGTTTTCACTCGTTTGGAGTGTTGGAGGGGTTGCTGGTTCGACGCTGAGCGGGGTGGCGAGAAGAATTTTGTCGGTCTTACGCAAGAGAGAGCCAAACAGTGTAATGCAAGGTGATGAATTCTTTTATCGGCTATAAAATCAATTTTTGTAAACTTAATTAAAAATCGTGGCAGTAAAGCATACGAAGCAGTGATAAAATGCTGCTAAGAAAAATAAAAGCTTTGCATACATTGAGCAGCTTTGTTTGTTTTGCTATAGAGAGTCGAATGTGATGTAGAATGTGAATGGATTGTTTAATGTGCGTGAGTCAGAATTATAGGATATCTGTTGTTCTTAAAAGTTACTTTAGTGATTTATTGGAAAAATTCCTTAACGGCACACTGAAGCCTTTTTCGAACATCCTATATGGACTTCAGCTTTCTTTATATAGGATTTTATGCGATATGTGAGTTGATGCAAAAACTTTTGCTTTCTTCCTTTTTTTTATCCAAATGTCCAAAAAGTCTTAGAAAGTATTGCCTGGAATAACTGAATGGGATTTTGGTCTTTAAGCTCGTGATTGAATTTTTCTTGCTACAGGTATTCAGCAATGCTTCCGGATAAATGGAAACAAAACAATTTCCAAACAAAGTATGGTTCGAGATCCCTTTGAGGCATATGACAATCTAAATCACACTTATAAGGGGGATTTCTGTTCAAGCTTTAATTTTAAATTTGCTGGAGTAGTTTCTTAGTCACTACTATATGTCATTTCCAGCAGTATCCGACTTGCTGAATTGGCCTCGGTAGCTCAGTGGTTGCGTGATCGCCTCCGATGCCCGAGGACGCGGGTTCGACCCCGACCGAGAACGACGAGGATTTTTTCAGGGGGAAAATCCTGAGATCACGTACTTCCTTCGGAAGGGAAGTAAAGCCGTTGGTCCCGTGTAGTCGTTTGCCGGCTGCACTTTAAAGAACCCTTGCGAGACAAAATTTGCGGCCCCTATAACGCCGTCCTGAAATGACCATGGCAGTTGAAAAGGACGTTAATACCAAATAAACCAAACCAAACCGACTTGCTGATGGAGTATGCTCTATATTGATGACAATGCCCAGATCTTGCAATTTTCGGACCAGCCATCTAACGCGTTTCTTTACCTCTATTTTCTACCTATAGAAGTTGAAATTTTTCTGTGTGTTCCGGGGACTTTTATATGTGATATTTGATATTTGTCTTCTTTCAGAGTTTAAAGACATATAGGGTGTTCCAAGATGATCTTTACAACTTTGATCACGTATATAAAGTTTTTTTGTTTTTTTTTTTGTATCTGAAAAAGGTGATGTTCACGGATAAAGCTTGCTTTCATGTGTCAGGGAAAGTAAACAGACACAATGTGAGGATCTGGGGCTCTGAGAACCCCCACCCCATGGAAATTGTACGCGACAGTCCGAAGGTAAACGTGTGGTGTGGTCTGCTTCATGACCGTGTGGTCGGACCGTTTTTCTTTGCAGAGGCGTTAATAACCTCAACTGTTGATCTGGACAAATTGGATCATGGAAGGAAATGGAATATCGCTTAGATGGCGCACACATTGAACTCCGTTAAACGACTACTAAAACTTCAGGTGTGTGAACATTATGCCCGCAACCGCACCTTTCTACCTATCCCCATTTCTGATCAAAGTTGTAAACACCATTTTGGAACATCCTGTATTTTTGGTTGCAACGATGCTTTCTGGCATCCTATAACAATAAACGGGTCCAATACGTAATCGCACCTGGTTTTGATTCGAAGATCTTAGGGTTTTTATTATAAGAAGTAACGTAATATGAATTCTACAATAACAATAAGCGTGAAATTAAGAACGCCATGCGTCTCGCCATGTATGTGCTTCAGTATGATATTTATTAATAAATTTAAATAATTTAACTTTGTTATCATAGAATTTTTTAACTATATTCTCTTTCTCATCAGACTGTGAATTACGCTTATATCGAGATATCGCAGTGGGATATAAAGGAGGAAGGAAGGAAGGAAGGAAGGAAAGCAAAAGAGACGTACATAATAAAGAAAAAATCTTGCGGTTAAGAGAGAGGAGGGGTCTCGTGGAGGAGGTAAGGGGGGATGAGGGAGAAGCCGTAATCCATTCATATGATAAAAAGTTGCGGAAGGAAGCCCGTTCCATTTATTTTGACGACAGTGATAACAGCGAATCCGGTCATTGGCTGTCAGCAATGGACAGGCGAGTTTAATCTTGTCCGATTTGCCTTCCGCCCGTCCACTCACTCGACACACGTGTTTTTACTACGTTCGTGGACATTTCTATGCGAAATTGGACGGACGAAGGATTTAACTCCCTCCTGCCATAAAGTGTCACTGATGGGAAGGGAAGGGAAAAAGTGTATGATGTGATCTCGCCCCTCGGAATCCCCTTATTTTTCCTCCTCCACCACCACCACCTCCTTCTTTTCTTTCATTCCTCTGCATATGCTTGCTGCTGGCAGGCAAGTGGTGCTCCACCGTTTTATGCACCAATTAGGGGGTCTGGAAACCGGTGCATAAGCAGTGTCTCCTTTCCCTCATGCGAATGGCGCCTTCGTGTTTTTGTTGCCCATTCTCTGCACAGCGAAGCGCCTTTGCCGGCGGTTGGGGGGACCCTCTACGCCCTAGCGGGGTTTCCGGGAATAAAGTCGGCAACATATCGGAGCAGATTCGGCCAAGTGCTTGTCAAATTGAGACGATGAGATTTGCCCGAATTGGACCGATCGCGCGCTTCCACCGACGGCTTTTCTTTTTTAAACCGCCTCTCTCCGTCCATAATCCAGCCGCATATCAATTTCCGAGGTCCGCTGCAAGCTGGTCAATTGCGTCTATAAAGCATTTTACAGACGCATAAAAGAGTTTTAGTGTTTTATTACCCATACGAGTGTACTTTTGAGTTACAGTCCTTGATATAAAACGGGGCCCGGAATGGCAGGAAGGGAATAGTCAAAAGACGGTGCTCGGCGGGCCTAGAGGCAAGGGAGAGTACTTTTCAGGGGGAAGGGGGGCATCCTGCCTTTGCGTGAGTTGTGGGCGGCTGAGATTCGCCATCACCACCGAAGAAGAAGAAGGAAAAAATATATATAAAAAAGCTCTCGTCTCTAACAAAAATGCCATGAATCCGGGAGAGTTTATCTATCGCACGCAAGGAATCGGAGTGGTCGGGGGGAAAAAGGAAATAAAATAAATAGGCCTAGGAGAAGAAGGATCGAGATTATTGTCTCCATCGGTATATCGGAAAAAGAATAAAAAAGTGGCCCCCAAAGAGGAAGAAGAAGTGTAGTAAATTTTTATAATAAAAAAATGCTTTTTTTGTTGAAGCAAAAACAAGACTTGCTGAAAAAGTATCTCATAAGGGGATACTCCTCTTTAAAAAAAAAATCAATCTTTCTCTGTGGGTGGGGAAACCCCATTCTGTCAGCGAAAAAAAGCAGGCAACAATTACAGATTATAATTGTATCTCTTTCCTTAAATGAGATAGGAAGGAGGGAAAAATGCTCTTTCCAGTTCCTTCCTTCCTTTGTTTATTTTTTCCTCGAAGACATCTGGCGTTTGTGACTCCTTTTCCTTCCCTCTCGATACCAATCGAACCATTAGGAGGATTGTTAAATCGGGTTATTTGATGACGTCATAAGGTTCTAAAATAAGACCCCCGAGGAAAGAAGAGACAGGAGGGACCGAGGTTGTTTTTATCTCACCTGCTGATCATTGCGTTGCAGAGTTTTCTTGTTTCTTTGGCTCGTAAATGCTCTCAGTTTTTGTTGCTTTTTTATTCCTTTAGTGTTGCTGTCTACGTGACAACTGTCAAAAGGAATTTTGAGTTCTAAAACGTAGTTTTTTTTTACCCTCTTGGTCTTTTAGTTTTTACGATTGCATTTAATGTCTCGCTTGTTGGATTGGAATGCATCTGCGTTGATGCCTTTCATATTGCGATTTTTTCGGTTTTTGGTTGAGTTTTGTTCGTTCACGCTGCACTCTCTAACACCAGCTCTTTTGAAGGGAAATGGATAAGCTATATTACCATAAAAGAAGTTTTTGAATGTTTTCTTGTCAAAATGATTCTTACATCCTATCGTAAGATTCCATCATTATCCACAGCTTCTGTGTAAACTCCCAAAGCTCCCAATCTTTGTTATATTGACATTCTATAATTGAGCGAATACAATTACAGCCATTAAACATCCTCAATGAAGGTCATCTCCCTGAATGTGCGTTCTCTTGGTTCCTCTTTTAAGCAATCGGTGTTGTCATCGTTCATTGCCCTGTACAGGCCGGACATCTTGTTACTTCAAGCAGTAAAACCCGCCACTTCACAACAGTGTTAGAATCTTCCTATTACTCAATATAGCCCCCTGCTAAAAGATTTTGGAATCGTTAACTTATTGTTAGACAACTATGTAGCAATAAGGAATGATAGTTTTTTATAACCGATAGTTCTAATTAAGAAATTAATAAAACATTCTAGATAGTTAGTTATGGAGACTAAAGGAGTGAGACATTACTGTTCCACAAAAATAGAGATTTAATAGATACGCATGTAAATTTCGACAACTAAGTTGCCTTCACCAGCGTTAAGCTAGTCTTGTGAAAAAGTCCGTCTCCGGTGAAAAAATAATTAATTCTGTAATATTTTCTGGATGTTCATATCCGATCAAAGATAAATGACAGTTTTATATTTCTTGATGTTCTTGAATTTGTTTAATTAAACTTTGAAATCTTTTCGAATTTTAACGAATTACACAATTCGAGGGCCTCTCAGAAAGTAATCCCCTAAATGTTTTCGGTGCCTATCTCGAAAATTGAAATTTTGCATGATGTGAATTTATATGCGGAATTTCTCAGTATTCCACCTGATTGCCCCGTTATAGTAATCTGTAAAAATATAGGATTACCAAAAAAAAAATCTGAACCACTCGCATTACCAACTAGAATCTGTAATTGAATTGTTGGTTATAGAGAAGATGAACGTTCACAACGTTGCGCTTATAGATTCAACAACTGGAGACATTGACCTTAACGAAATGGACTGGCGTCATCTTCCAATCACCATAAGAAAGAGATTGAAGAGAACTCTCTTACATAGAAGAGTTTGCTATCTTATCTTGTACAGAGGGTAGATCATTGAAGAACGATAATCTGCGGCACTTACTTCTTCGAGGGAGTTTTGCGCCATCCCTGTAAGTAACGGCTGCTACGAGATGACAGTAGCAGCCGGGACCGACGGCTTAACGTGCCCTCCGAAGCATGGAGACTTCATGATGGAAGAGCTGCTGTCGGACGAACAAGCCAGTGGCTTTGGTGGAAGAGCTGCTGGGCATCCAGCACTGGTCACTCAGCAAATGGGCCAGACTAAAGTCCCCCAACAGCTGTGCCCCAAATAGCCACCCAGCCACTAGCTAGCCGCGCCTGAAGTTGCTTAACTCCATCGATCGGCGAGCCGATCGGCGGGACCCTCAAGAGTTTGGTAACTATTTGGGATAGTGATGGGGTAAACCTCTTCAGAAGCCTAAAACTCAACCGGCGCTGAGCTCAACATCACAAAGGATCTAACAGAAATGTTGCTGCAGCATGACAATGCACACCCCCATCCGAATATGAAAACTCGAGAAACATTTGTCAAATTGGGTTGAACTTTGCTCCGCCATCTCTTGTAAATAACTTAAACAGACCTCCTAGTAGAAAATACAACAGTAACAGCCTAACGATATGTTGAGACATCCTGCGATTAGTTGTTATTTTCCATGGCACATCTAGCATCAGTATAATGCCCGGCCTCATAAGACACACATTTTTCAGAAACGCTGTTCAAACTCTTCCTTGGCTGGAAAAATCTCTAAAAATTATGCATTTGGGCATTCAGACAACTGAGAAGAACTTGTAGATCGTCTGGCAAAATTTGGACAGAATCACATCAATGATCCGTAAGGTGTCATGAGACACCCTATAGCGCGACGTTTTATAACGAACTAACCTAGGCATTCACGGACAGATAAGGCATTCATGGGAAAATAGTATCGCGAGTAATTTGCATACATTTGAAATGTGGCCCGAAGTGCAAAAAATGTAGGGCAACTACTTTCTGAGCACCCCTCATGCATTATTACTTCAAATGATTAGCCCTATGAAGAATTTTAAGTTCTTGAAATAAAGTTGGAAGTTATTGACTTTAGTCTGTAGCTTTATTAGAAATGAAAACCCGCATAACGCTCCAAGTTTCCCTTCACCTATCGCATTCGATTTGATTGCTTGGTTGGTGTTCGTCGATTTTGTTGACATTGGATCGTCTTTTGTGTTTCCCACCTCCGCAGGCTGAATTTTAATCGGTACCATTCTACTAACTTCTCCTCCTCATCTTTTCCTAGTACTCAACCGATTAGGATTGCCTCACAGTTCCATCGTCGTCGGCTCTAGTTACTTCTCTCTCTCTCTCGCTTCTTTTGGCCGTTGTCAATCCCATTGTCATTCAAAGGTCGTTCGATCGTATCAAGAACCGAAGCAAAAGGAGGAGGGGGATTGTTGATCGCCCTAGGGGCCTTCGAAGAAAACTCTAATCCCGCCATTTTGATCGTTCGACCTTAGCGACATCTGCCGTTCGCTGATGGTAATTCTATCGTGTCTGGCCGCGGGATTTGGAGCCGCTGTTCGGATAAAGCCCGGCTCTCTTTTCTTTCTGCGTGAATTATAAAGAAACCCAATCTGGCGACAATTGTTTAGGACATCTTTATTGTCAGCCCCATTCTGGTCGAGATTTTGAACCTGAAAACTTTTCGCCATAATGCTTATTAAAGCGCCCTTCTCGAAAATGGGTTGGGTTCGTTTTATTTATTTATTACTTTTTTTTGAGGGCAACTCATTAAGTAAAAATATTCATAAGTTTGGAAAGAAGGGCTGGGGGTTCCGTTATTATGCTGTTTATTTAGTTTTAATTTAGTGTAATAAAAAATAGAAGCTTTTAGAGGAAAAAATGACGTAAATCTCTCACCCATCTCGTGGCTTTCTTTATGAAGCTGCCTTTTTAAGATGCATTACGTGCAAAGCATAAAAATTTTAGATTAATTTTTTTTTTTTAATTACGTCGAAAATTATTTAACGGACGCGACATAGCGATTAAAAACTTAGTTTAAGTTTAATATCCAATACAGCAAATTATAAAGCAAGTTTTGTTGATAAATTAGATTTCTTCTTATAATTCAGTTTTATATTTTTGCATCATAAATTTCAGACTTTTTTTTTTTTTTTGAAAAACCTGAAAGGAAGAATATACGGGGAAGTGGGAAGCTATACAAAATATATGGTGATAGATTGTCATAGCTAAAAAGGAGTGCTGGAATAAATGTATTTTTTTCTTTATTTAATTTTTTGCAGCACCAAGTCTCAGTAGTTTGCTATTTCCATATCAATATACTGGTATTTCCGTATAAAATGTCAACAACTTGTATGGAAATATCGCATTGCGATAAATAATCATCATACAAGAAACTGATATACAAAGTTTTCTTGTGCTCTAGTTTAAAGAACTAAAGAAAATGTGCAGATGAACAATAATAGTTACAGATCTATAAAGTTCCTTTATATTGGCGATTTCTACCATGGAATCCAAAGTTAGGAGAGTGAAGTAGGAACCCAGCACCTTATAATCCTCGAGCAATTTTATTATTATACAAATTTTAGTTGCAGGATAGCAAATTTTGAGATCGTTGACACATTTGAGTATATTCGTTATTTTTGGAATTATCTTTAAGATGATTGCAATTTCACTTTTTCACCAAGTTTGACGCAATCTTTTCATCAGAAAACAAAACCATCTTGTATTTTAACAATCAGTGTTTTTTCCTTTGTTGGAAACAATGAAGGTTGGATTGTTAGTAGACCTATGTTGGTCAGATGACTTTTCAGTGCCGGAGCCTGTATTTCTCGTTAGCCTCGCTCTAAGTATTATGATGTCACTTTCCTGTTTTTCTCTGTCGCTGACAATGGTTAAAGCTCACAGCCAACAATGCTTAATCATCAGTTCGAGCTTCACATACGCATAAATCATTGCGTTTAGAGGCGAAGCCAACGGATGAAGGCCAGGGCACTCAAAACTCACATGATCATCGGGGTCCGGCCAACAATCCATCCTTCATTGTCTCCATCTTGGATTTTAACAATCAGTATTTTTTCGTTTGTTGGAAACAATGAAGGATGAATTGTTGCTCGGACCCCGATGATCAGGTGACTTTTGAGAGCCCTGGCCTGTCTCTCGTTGGCCTCGGTTTAGAGGAAAGTGACGTTATACACCGTTTTCGTTGGGAGGCGTGGTTTCACGTTTCTAGCGCTAATTTTAATAGCTTTTTTAATTATTTCTGATGTATTTAACAACGATTTTGTATTCAGCATAACACAATCTGTATGAAACAGCACTTTAATGCATGTTACCCAATGGAGAACCGGAGGCCATTTTGACTTTTGGCAATAGGTGTATTGTCTTGTTATACCGTAGAAATAAATCGCACAATTTGCAATTCCCATACGCTTTAACCTTAAGTTCGTCTACTGCACCTTCAAACCGATATAACTCTAGAAAGAAGCGTTTTCGACCCCATTTGACATTTCTGCTTGTTTCAGAAACGCCCTGAATAGTTGTATCAAATAGTATCAAAAATAGCTAGATTATGTTAATTATTCTATATTTACATGTAGTCTGTAATATGCTTCTGGATGGAGATTAATGTTCGACTGGATGTGTCTCGAAACTTAGGAATATCAAAGTTAATATAAAAAAAATAATGAATATTAAAATTTGGTTCTAGATTAGTAAGAGAAGCTGCGCAGTTTAACTGCAGAATTATGCTTGGCAATATCTGATCGAAAACTGGTTTTCTGTATCAGGGTTTTTCTTAAACCAATTAAAGAAAATATTTTTCGAGAACAGTATTGCGATAACTTCTTAAATTAAATGCTATAGTATTGTATTTTTTAATATTATATAATTTAATATTATTATTTTTATTATTATTTTTTAATAATCGTAACTCTGGGAATATTTACAGCCATCCCGAATATGGGATTCCGAAGGCTAAATTAACAGTCTATTATTCATAACCTCACCCTAAGCAGTCTACCTCAAAAATAGACAGTTACACAGTTTAATCAACAGTACTACATGTTTCAGTATATAAAACTAGTTTTTCATCCCCTCCGATCTTAACCGTAATGAAAATCTCCATTTACTGACCGTTTGATGATTTGTACGAAACAGAAACCGGTTTTCCCCCTCAAAGCATAAACTTACGTTTTAAATTCATTAATAAGTGTCAAAGACGTGTCTGTCTGTCTGGCATTTTCTAGGGTTTTTTTTTTCCTTTTTTTTTTTAATTTTTGAATCCTTCCTCCTCCTCCCCTTCTCATCCATCGAAGGACTAAAACATCTTTTGAAAAACAGACGATCCTGATGAGTATTTAAATTTAAATTTGATCTCTTGCCACTGCAATCCTTTTCGTTCTCTCTCTCTCCCTCTCTCTGCCCTCCCTTGGGTTGCCTTAAATGCCACCGAGATAAACGAGAAAGTAGTCCATTTAGTCCGAGATGTTTATTTTTCTTTTCCAACTTGTAGCCGTCGCACTGTTTACAATTTCTGCTGGGGCTGCTATCTCCTTTTTTTCCACATTCCCGAGCGAGCAAGATAAACGTCGTCCGGCTCGAGCCACTTGTGGAACCCCATCAGTTGCATTTTGCAAGAAACTCAAGGGGAGAGAGAGTCAGGCTAATGACAGAAGACGGAGGTGAAAAAAGCCAGGCTTGAGAAGAAGCGGATTGTTTCTGTTCTTCATTTAATGTTTGTCTGATTTCGCCGAGGCGGAGGATTAGGAAAATGCGAGACGGGAGGAGGAGGAGGAGGCAAAAGAAAGCGGTGAATAAAAAAGAAGAAAGAAAACTCTTGACCTTTTTCTCTGCAAGTCGTCAATTTCCAAACTGAAAAACGTTGCCGATAGCATCATTAATCCAACCCCCTCCTTCTCATATACCCCCCCCCCATCTTTTTCTCTTCAGAGCCAAAACTTTTATAGGCGTTTGGAGCAATTACCTTCCAAAACGAAGCCACTGTTCCGTAATTTTTCTCCTCCTCGATTTCTTTCTCCTCCCTCCTCTCTTCATCATCACCATTTTTACATCATTTATAAACTCTCTTTCTTCGATTTCTCTTTCTCTCTTCAACAAATCTCATTTCCATCTCTCTCTTTCTTCTTTTTTTATGTTTGAAACGCGATGGTTTTTTAATCCAAACTGTCTCGGATGGGACGTGCCTTCACGTTCATCGGTCGTGACGTAATCATCTATATCTGAGCAAAAACCCGGCTTTTGATAGGATAATCGGTTTCTTTTCCCTTTTCTTGACACTCGGCCACTTTTACTCGGCCATCGTGAGTTGCAACGCTTATTATGACGGACGGGAATCTTCGGTCATTCTTCGCATTCGCAATGGAAATCGTGCCCACCGCCAAACATTTCCTTTCTTCGCCTCCGTCCTTCTTCTCGATTCCGGGCGAAAAGAAAGACAAAACACGAAAACGATATGTCTGAAAAAGTGAATTAGGCAGAAAGAAAAAAAAATGCGTTTAAAATCCCGTTTCTAGTCGATGATTTCTCCTCCCATCTAACTCACCCACCCCCGATAATAGAAATTCGTGCGTTTGTTTTTATATGAGATTAGTCTATAGAAAGATTGATCAACAAATGTCTTGAAAGCATTCTTAGTATCTATTAAGCAGTTTTTATTCGGATTTAGGATTCATATAATTGAATCTATAAAAACATAATTGCTCTTTTATGAGGAAGAACCAGTATTCCACAAATGAAAGTCAAAATAGCCATTCAAACCAGTTTTCATTTCTAAAGCCCAGTATGTAAAATTGAAGTTTCTGTCATCGCCAGCAAAATAATCTTCTATACAAAAGACCCCAACTTCAGTAGCTTTAAAGCTACTGTAAAGCTTTGTACAAGTATTTACTGTTTAAGAAATACGCATTCTACTTAAATGACACAATCGAGAAAAAAATACAAAAAGCTAAAGATACTGACAGTTACAGAAATTCCAGACGTTGAAATTGCTTTTCCACAATAGAATCGCTATTAATGGACATGTATATGCATCTTTCAACTGCTAGACATGCTGATGAAGTGATTCTATTGTGGGACAGTAGTTTCATCGTCTGGATTTTCTGTAGACACATTCGTTTAAATAGGTTGAGAAAACTTCCAAATGTCCTAACAAATGAGGTTGCAAATCTTAATGCTTAATCTTGCCTGCTAGCTCATATTTGGAAAATGTTATTTGTAAATTTGCTATTTTATACCCTTTAATCAAATCTAGTCTTAGAATGAAGATTATATACATCAATATTTCTGTTCGCAAACTGTCATTGAAACATGTGTTTTCGTGAAAACTCGAAAGATTACCAAAACTTACCTTACCGTAATAATATTTTATTATCTTAATGTACATCAAGTTTTATTAATTAGTCACGTTACGATAACATAAGATTATTCTTCAAATAATCTGGAAAAAAATGAAAAAAATTAATAATAAATAAAATAATAAAATTCAGATATAAATATAGAAACTGAAACAAAACTGTGTTAATAAAGTTATAATATGGCAAAGTAACTTTTGGTCACCCTGTATTTGATGAAATTATTTCGTTGATAAAACTACGACACACAGGTAACAACATCCTTCATACGAAACTTGAAGAGTATAGTTTTGACCTCGTTTAAGTCCAATACTGATCTTAAAAATGCTATATCACCCCCTTTTTGAGAAAAGAATTATTTTATGGCAAAAATGACCTTTTTAAGCAGGAATAGTAGTGTAGTAGAATGTCCTTGCCTCCGAAGTAACCACAATCTTACGAGTAAGAAGAGCACTTAAGTATTAAAAATTTATTATTACAGTCGAACCCACTTTTAACGAATTTTTAAATGTCCGCAATTTTGTTCTTATAACCGTATTTTTTTATAAACAGTAGATATAGCAAATTTATTTTTTTTAAAAGTGAATTTATTTATATTCGACAAAACAAACATTCAACTGTGTGATTTTTTCAATGTTTTTAATAACCAAACACAGTATGTCACTTTTTCTCCTTCCCAGCTTCTACTTTCTTTATGATCTTGGTGTCGACATCTAAATAATTTCTAATACTAATACACGTGCAATTCGGCTATTGCTGGGCAGTAGCAGTAATCCCATAACACATGTTTGTTGTTTCTTTGCTACTGTATTCCTCACTCTCTGCTCCTACCGAGTGAAAAAAAAAATGTTGATTTTCCTGTAAAATTTCGTTATAACTATAGAAAATTTGTACAGTTCAATGAAACTGTAGTTGGGGAGTTCAATTAACTTCGCTATAACTGCTTTTTCGCTTTAATCGAGTTCGTTATATGTGGGTTCGTCTGTATATAATAAATTAGCCGTTAATTAAGTTTTTTACTTTTAAATCTTATAAAATATGGTAATGTTGTTTATCTTCAACTTTTCCCATTTTCATATGGGGTCGCTGTGTTAAATATTTGATTTGGCAATGATTTTTTACGGCCGGATGCCCTTCCTGACGCCAACCTCACGAGAGGAAATGTAAGAGAAAGAACAAACACAAACATCCATGCCCTCGGCGGGATTCGAACCCGCGACAAGACCTGCGCCTTAACCCTCTCGGCTTATAAAATATGGTAATGTTTCCGTTAAATGAAGTATTTAAACATGACTTAAATTAGGTTCCTTTAAAACTGGTAATGACTGATGAAAAGTAGGTTTCATATATGGATTAATTTGTTTATTTACTTATTACTGAACAACAAAGGTTTAAACAGTGCAAAAGAAAATTAAAATTAACAAAATTCAAAAATATGATCAGTACAAAAACGATTAATACATTTACAATAATTAGAAAATGATCAATCAATAAATTAAGTTCATTAAAAAATTGTTAAAACCATAGGATTTTGGGAATTAACTTTATTACTATAAAACACTGAAAATGAATGCAAACTATAATAAGGAATACAAAATGTAAAATGTAAGATCAAAATCTACACGAATCGCTCAAACCAGTCTTAAGCAGTTGCTATTAATTTAAAACTTTTTGCTGATGAAGAAATGCAATTTATCATTGAATTCTAAATTTTACCCTTCTGTCTGTTTGTAGGACATCTTCCTGCGAAAGTGAATTGAAATGCAGGCGCGAAAGCTTATATTAAGATATATTTTATTATTAAAAGGCATTGAGAGTTACCCTTTTTTATTCACCTGCAAGCAATTTCTATGGCAGCACGGTAGCTAAGTCAGATATCGTGAGTTCGATTCCTGCTTCGGGCTAATTATAAACCTCCACATTTGTTCTGAATTCTTAAGGTATGATTTTACGGAGATGTAAACAAAAGCAAATCGAGTAAATTTTATTCGGCAATTCATGTGTTCAGATTCAATTTTGTTTGTATGTTTATAGATTCAAACAGCCTGCAACTGAATTATTGTTTTGCTCAACGGAAATGAGAGCGTGATGCTTCAAATATACGATTTTAGGGGAAATTTACATAAACATTAGTAATTTTGGTTAAACAGATTATACCATTCCATTTCGAGTTAGTTCCGTCTCAACAGCTCGTTCGTGGTTTTGGTTTCAGATTCTTTTTATTTTCCCCCTTCCTCTCCTCTTCGAGTCACGTTTAAATAATTTTTTTAAATAATATATATTTTTTCTCCATCAACAAAGACCTCAAGCAATTTTTGTTACATCCGTCTTCTCGAGTCCGTCTGTCTGTCTGTCTATCTGTGTAGCTCTCAATGAATGTGCATTATTATATTTACTCTGGCTGTTATTCATCATAACGTCTTCTTCTTATCTCTCTTCTCCTTCTTCCTTTCATTCTCAGTTGATTTTTCCCATCCCCCTTCATCTGTTTTTACTTTTTTAGAAGACTCCAGTTTGGATTTCAAAATTTTTTTACTTTTTAGTAGCTTGTCTTTATATGGACAGCACGAAAAATGATCCTCATTGAACTGACTAGGTTGATTGTAGCTAGCATTCAGGGTTTCGTTTTTACTCAGGGAACCGAGCAGCTGCTTTAGATGACAAGGGGAAAGAGGTTTAACACCCGATGACATCACCGTCTTAACAATCGTCATCGGCGGTACCAATTGGCTCGCGTGTAGAGCATCACTTGTCAGTTCCGTCATCTGATCTTATCACTTCTCTCCCCTCCTAATGACTTACCTTCTTCGATTCTTTGCTCTTTTCTTTCTGCAATCTCGTGTCGAAAGCCTCAGAAACAATAATCCGATCTGATTGGGGGGACGACTTAGTGAGGGGTTCCACGAAAGCGTGGTGGGAGAGGTTTTGTATAGATGCCGCTGCTTGCCGGATATATTGCCCGGATGCGTCGGATCTGGCCCTTGTTTCTTTCGTTTTGCCGTTTGTTGGTTTTGTGGTTCTGTAAGGTAGGGTTTATAATAAAGTGTAAAGGGGTGGCAGAGTGAATCCTATGTTTAAATCCTTGAAAATGATATTTTTATTTTTACAGCCTAACCCCGTTATTACGAATCCGGTTAATACGAATTATCGCGTTTGTTGCTGCGATTCCTACCCTATGATTTCAATTAGTCGTTTATTACAATTTTTAAAATGATAATACGAATAAAATGAAATCTTAATTGTTGCAAATAATTCTGACTGGTGCTTACTCTAAATGAACATGAAGGCACAAGTTCTTCCATGCTCGCGAATTCTGATTGGTTCTTTCTGTGTAAATGAACAAGGATACACGGATTTGACACCTCGGAATTCTGATTGTATTTTAGTGTCTATATAAACACGCACATTTCCGTGCATTTATCAGAACACGCACTGTTCACAGCCCTGTGTGTTGTCTTTTTATAAGAAATAAAGTCACATGTCTCGTGATATTCCACGAGATCTATTCACTTTGTATAGTTCTGTAAACAATGCTTTTACATATTTGTATAGTCGTTCAGATAAAACTTCTGAGATTCATGATAACGGAGTTCGATTGTATTAAGTTTATTCCATGTCTTCATAAATGTCCTTTATACCACCTCTCTATTGATTTGACACTTTCTGTGAACGAGGTTGTTATATCAAAACGTTTTCTATAGTCTTTTCTTCCATATACTCGAGAGATATGTATTGCTTGTAAGAAACTTCCCAATGGTAAATTGAAACTTAAGTACCTCATTCGGAATTGAACATAATCGAACTGTTCGTGGATTTGATTTGTCAAAGTCCTGAAAGACGTCTCCAGAGAGCAATATTCTTTCCTCTTCTCCCTGAGTTCGTGCTTTAATATGGGATCAGATATCCCTTTGTCGTCATCGACTTTATTAAATTGATTTAATTACTCAATGAGGTTCGAAATCCTAAAAAAAGAATTCATATCAGCGTGTTGACGACGAATTTAATAATGGAAATAGAAACTCCAACAGAAAGATCAAATGTTGGTGCGGGGTGGTGGTGGCGGAGGGGGGGGGGGGGGGGGAAGAGGAATCGTTCGAATTTATGTTCAATCTTTGTTGTCTGTGTCTTTTTATATCTCCCTCTCACTGAGAAAAGGGACACACCCACTTAGTTTCGTGTCATTGCATTCAACAGATAGTTCGGTCTCATCTGAAGCGCCTTTGACGTCGGTCCCTAAAAATATCTCCGTCGGTTTCCAAGCGGGATTTGCGTCCAAGGCTATTTCGCATTTTCTCGCTCTCTCCTCCTTCTTGAGGCCAAATACCACTGCAAAAAGCGAAAGTGCGATCGCATTACTCTAGTGTAATGTTAATAAGGTTTTTACGAAATCTGAATAAACACTTTTTTTATCTAAATAATTAAAAAAAAAAATTTTAATGCTAAAACGGGTTATGTAAGAGTTGTGCTCAAGTGTTTAAGTAAGCTCCCCTCCCTGATTCCCTAACCTGAGCAGGACTTACCCAGATTGATTAAGTTCCTATATTTAAACAACCACTAGGAACAAAATCGTGAAGTAATTCGAGTTGGACTGGGCGGTTTTTCTCCGAGAAAAATAGTTTTATTTTCGAACAAGCGAAAATATGTTTCTTTCGCCCTGAAGATAAGGAAAAGATTTACTGCTCGTTCTCTTCTTAACAGCTGTGAGTTGTTTCGGAAACCATCGGGAAAAAAATCTTTTTTAAACTTTGAAGTTGTTGGATGTTTTTGTTTGTTTTTTTTTTCTTTTTCACTTTATACGTTTTTCTCGCAATAAAGAAAAATTCAAAAGCCAATTATTGCTTGTAGCGCGTAAAAGAATGAGATTGAAAACCGCTGGAATCTAAACAGTATTAGATTTACTATGTGATTTGAGACTTTTCAGAACAACGTTCATTGCGCTTCTAAAAACTGGTACTGGTAGGCTATATAAAACTTCGGTAAACTTATTCTTACGATTGAAGCTTAACTGTCATTTCATCTAATTAGCACAGGAATGTTAAATCCTGTTGCCCATTCTCTTTTTATATAGGAAAATAATATTCTTTGCTGATATTGTACTAAAGTTAAATATGTAACTAGTTATGATAATGCAAAGTAAACTTGAGAATCAATAAGTTAACAGTTAATATTCACAAGAAATTTATTCAGGCAATTATGCAGTGTTCTTAAGATCCAAATAGAGATGTGCATATATTAAATCCAATACATTTTTTATTTTATTTTTATTTTTGAAACAATGGTCCCGCTGAGAATACTAAAAGCTAAAATTTTAAGTTCACGCCCTTTGGGAGTGAGCTGTCAATTTAAAATTTAAAATCTACTACAGATACGCCGGTCTTATTGGAACAAACTAATGAATTATAGTCGATCTTATTCCTAATATAGAATTCCACGTGCGAAAGGTATTACAAGGGGAAGTGTTTTGTAGAAAGGTGGAAATTGCAGTAAGATAATCCCTGTGATTCTAGATTTCGCAGAAGAACCAACTAGTTATGTACTGACAGTTTTCAAGGGCTATATGACTTCGTTCAATCTCAAAATAAATATGATTGAATGAAAAGTCGGTAAATTGTGCTGTTGCATGCTCATGTCCAATGCGAATTTGAACGCAGAGGACCAAACTGTGGAGGCGGTTTTAAAATCACTATAATCTTAGTCTTCATGACTAGACTAGTTTTTGTACCAAAATATCTCGAGATTTTCATTCTATGAAGATATGCTGAGGATAATATCAAAAGCGCTAAGAAATTCATTAAAACTCATGCAGTTTCTTAAACTTTAATGTCCAAGCAAAAAAATGATTGATTGTGTAATCTGATTATAATTTTATTCATTTTCACAAAACGTTTCTCCAGGGTTTACGGAAACACCTTGAAATTTTCACGTATTTATTTATTTTATCCAAGAAAGAAGCAGTTACAAAACTCAAGAGCGTAATACGATAGGGTCCAATATCGGTGGAAATGATTCCGTGAGTGCCATCCTCTTCCAGTTGCGGGATGAGAACGTTCTGCAGCATTTCAAGATAAATGTTCAATTTAGCGATCAAAATTCCTCCGTATTGACGGAGAGATGTTCATGTAGAAGTGTATAATTGAATGGTCAGAGTCAAGGTGGTCCATCCCTCAAGTATGTGTTTTTGAGAAACTGAAGGTAAAACTCTGAGGAAGTCCAAAAGTTATCACGTACCATAGTATGTTTTACCATTGTATACATTGAAAAACACTGTTCTGGGTAGGCCACTATGGCACTTAATTTCTAATGCCCAGGGGAAGAAGGCCCATTAGATAGATATCTCAATTTTGCAAAAAGTATGGGATGGCCCATTGTGACTCTAAACCACTCAATTTTGATGATAAAAATTCCCAAATGTCAAATGCCAAAAATGTGAACTTGGGGATAATCGTCCTAACTTCGAATGGTTATATGTCAAAAAGATATCTGCATAGCCATTCTATATAATGACGTAATCCAAAGATATATATAGTATTTTACTATGTTACAAAAGTCTGTTGTACTCTGCTAGCCTGTCTAAATCGGGTGAAACTGATTTAAGCGTTCCAGTTTTCGGGTCCGTCTAGTGGTGGGTTCGTATTTGTCTTAGGTAATGAAGTGAAAGGTGGCAACTAATCTAAGAATCTAAGAAACCTAACCTTCTATCCATTCCATTTTCTTTCAATTAATTGCGTTTTAAAATGCATTTTCTTAAAAAAAATATTAAGGTTAAAAATTTCTTTCAATCGAATTTATTTTTAAGAAACATGATTATTATGCCGTGTTATTGTACATTATCGTAGCCTCTCTTTAATATTAAGAATTGATATTTATTGTCTTTTTCTTTTCTTTTTCCGGTGGGTTCAGTTCCAGGCCCGGTCGGCCCCCGAAGCGCGCCTCGCTGCTCGGCATGAGTCCCAGTCAGGAGACGCTGCTTAAGCTGAAGAAGGCCCGGCTCGAGAACGGCGAATACCCGGCGGCTTACGAAAACGGTCACATCGCCGGTGAGTAGGAAAAAGATTGTTAACCCTCGCCCTCTCATTCAAACCTTTCCCCAATTTAAATAATTTTCTTCCTAATTCTATCCTTCATACTCCTTACCTTTCCGATCTTTATAGCTTCTTATTAGTGGATTCTACGTGATTCAGATCCAACTCTATTATATCTATGGACTTTGCTAATCTATAATTTCATTTGCAATTTGATAGTTTTTAAGTCTCCGCTTGTTTCATTGTTTCGCCAATTTTTATTTCTTAAAAGCTTCAGATGGTTTGCTGAAGATGCTGTGTTGGTTTCTTGGTTTCGAAAATTCATTTTATATTTTCCCTTTTCTAAGAAAGAACAGTTCTTATTTACTTTTCAAACCCGCCCTATGGAGGATCCCCAGCGCTCGCGATCTTCGACATCAGGCGCTTGTCCTCAATGGTAATACCCAAGCTACTCTAATCCAGATTCTCCACTTGGCTCTAGGCCGACTCCTTGATCTCTTGGAAAATAGCCACTGACAAGGGAATCATCCGAACCTGTATCTCATACTTTCAAACATAATTGAAATACTTTATACACCTGAATAAACCATTGACGCTTGCAAAGTAAAAAAATCGCACTATTTTGTTTCTTTCAAAATAAATCGCGAAACAAAAAAATTTTTTAGTTTGCGCGCACGTAGCCTTACGAAGACTCCCATTTGGCGCTTGACGGAACTTTTCCCTCCACCACTCAACATTGCGCACGAATACAGTTTACATGAAAGCAATGGAACTGCTTCCTACGAAGAAGCAGCAGAACACAATGAATGGATTCTGAAGTATTTTTACAGAATATATTATTAACATTAGATAATTTTCATCCAGTTTCTTTAATTTATTATTTTATTCTAATAATTTTAGAAGGACTTTCGGTAATCTTCGTAAATTGTCCGGGGCTGAACGACACGCTACCACCACCACGTTCCGCCACCGCTTCCAGTGTATCCTTGCGCTTAAACAGAGAGTTCAGTTTTATTTTGTGGTGCATTAAAAATAAAAAAATATAATGTGATTTCTTATTTGCTACGAGCAATCAGTAGCTTTAGTTGAATAAAATAGTTCAGCTTGATTTGAAACTTTGGGATACAGGTTCGGGTGTATCCGTTGTGAGTCCCTCTCAACGCGGAGAAGTAGAGGCTCAACACCTAAAGATTCCTTTATTGTACTGCTGTCCACTTTTATCTTGTAAGGATAACACCTGCCACACGTCTTAGAATCTCATTTCGCTTGCTTGCACCCGCGATCGTACTATTTTGGTCAGTACCCAAACTCATGACTATTGAGAGTCTAGGGACAAAGATAGATTTGAAAACGAGAGCTGTTTATAGCCCCACTTCCAGATGATTATGGATATACAAATGTTGGCAATAAAACTGTTCATGATCAGCCGCTTGGTTTCATACATTCACTTGTTTCATTTTGAGGCAGTAAATATGAGGAGCAATAGCTTTGTGCAAAAGGATTCATTTATTGTGTGAATAATTTTCTTTTCTTTGAATAAATATTTTCTGGGTAAAACGGTAAGGTATTACCGTTAGATCAATTCTAGAATTATGAAATGGTAATTAAGTTTGAATAACGCAAGAAAGACAAAATTTTGAACAAGCTTTTATTAAGTACCCGGATCTTACAAGAGTTAACATTTAATTAGTAGCATTCATAGTTTTCAAGATCGCAGATGACAGGTACAAAAAAAAACCAGCCCTGAAGGAAATTTTTATGATTGAAGCTTAGAAAGCTTGAATGAATTTGCCAAAAATATAGCTTAGCGCATCTTCCTTTGATAATTGCAAGACTATATCATTGAACCTGAAATTAGTTTAATGGAAGTGCCCTAATGGCTTTCCTTTTATGACGTTCTAGCTCCGTGAGCTTTAATCGCAGATGGCTAACATCGTCGGCAGTTTGAATCTCTTCTATTTTCAAGGTGTTATTAGAGACACACGACGATCACGGTGTTTTTTAAAGCAACAAGGAGGAGTAGACAGATGTTTTCTACTAAGATGACCCTCTTCTAATTTTTTATGTAAGAAAAACAAGGCCAGATGGTTACATTTGCGGTTAACAAAGATTTTTTAAATTCATCTGCGTGGATTCTTCTGGTTTCTTGCTTTGATGAAACCTCTCTGGAATTTTTTTTAAGTTTTTAAAAATTAAAAATTATAAAATTAATTTTAGAAATCTTAAACTTGAACATGCATTGATAGATAAAGATTGCTTGTGGAAATATGACACCCAATGTTATCTTTTAATTTTAACACGCTCTTTTTATTTATTCGTTCTCGTCTTTAATGACACCTTTAACAGCCCATACATTAGACTTTTTTTTTAAAATCAACCTCTGTAATTAATTATCTACTTGTTGAATTTCGCCCGCTGGTGCGAGGAAAAAAGAGTCGTGGGAACAAAAATAGAATTCCGCCTAACGATTTTACCGATTCGTAGAAACGAGGGAGAGACCTGTCAATGTGTGAAACTCCATTAACATGTGGCAGATTATTTTTTCCCCTCCTTTGATTTGGTTTCTTGTGGCTTTTTTTAAGCCTCTTTGTGATCTTTCCTATTCTTTGTCGAGTAGAAAGAATTAAAAGATCGGTTGACTAAAAGCTTAGAATAATGAGAGTTCTCAGTTGAGCTTCATTTACTGTTGAAGGTTTTATTTATTTCGTTGTCTCTTTTCTCACTCGAACCATTCGTTTTTGTCTTGGGTTTGAGTGACTTACTTCGTTTCATTCTGACATATGGCAAGAGAATTAAAGAAAGACAGAGAGAGAGAGTGAATGAGTGCCGCTTGTTGTCTGTCCGTGACGCTGTCGGCTCTTTAGGTCCGTGCCTTGCCCTCGTAAATCTTGCTATTCTCTGCTCCAAATGAAAGATGGGACCAAGATTTACGTCTCCTCGGTCTCCTGTTTAATTCCACAGCCGGCGTGTGAGAGTGGAAGGTGCCCGTTCGCTGTGGCTATTTGCTGCTCCCACACTAGTTGCTGAGTCCCCAACATTCGGAGGTGATTAAGCGGCTGTAGCTTGGGTGTAAAACTGATAGAGGAGAGATGGTCGGTTTGGGTGGAGGACAGCAGTAGTCAACTCGCCCTTCCTTTGACTTATACTTACTTAAGTTTCAGATATTTTGAATTATTGCACATGAACTGCTTTGTTTATAATTTAATGTTCATTGTTATGCCACTTTATAGTTTTCACACCTATTTTTGTCAATCTTGATTTAAAAAAAATTTTTTAGTGGTCACGCTTTTTTTTTACGAGAAATAAATATTGCTTCTCTCAAAATATTTTCTGTGTAAAAAAACATCATAGCAGAATCCACCTTGGCATGTACTTTATTTACATCGATTTATTTACATCTCTGATCAATGAGGCATGTAGGTCCGGTTCCACGGTTCTTCAGTTTAAGCATTGCATTATAACTGTAAAAAAGAACAGGTGTTCATTTAAAGTCCCACGTTTTATTTATTCATCGCAAAAAAGTGGTGACAAAGTATGGATTTCTTATGGACTATAAGAAAGTAAAGCCCAAAGAATTTTATTTCATGACTTTGAAGTTGATTTGTCTCTTTCTCTCTGCATAGTACTACAATTGCATAGTGCAATATGCCGATTCCACAGTTGCATGCACAAACAATATCGGTATACAAAGCAAAAATTTAATAATTTCAGTGTAATGAATGTTGGTTGGTTGGTTTGGTTTATTTGGTATTAACGTCCTTTTCAACTGCTGTGGCCATTTCAGGACGGCGTTATAGGGGCCGCAAATTTTGCCTCGCAAGGGTTCTTTAACGTGCAGCCGGCAAACGACTACACGGGACCAACGGCTTTGAATTGAATTGAATTTGAAAGGGGTGGTTATCAAGAAACCAAGCACCGCGACCTCAGGTCTATTGTACTATCCCCACTATCCTCACAAGTAGACCAGAAGCATCTGCAAATCTTAAGATTTGCCTAGCAGTAACATTTTGAATTTCTGCAGGTTGAAGTATGTAATCCCTAGATGTTTAAATCTAAGAAATGATAGATTTAAACAACTGCAGAGAACATGAATTGAACTCTCCTCTGCTTCATGGCATTTCCTGCATGTAGCATCAGTTGCAACTCCAATTAAGGTCATATGTCTGTTAAGATGACAGTGACCTGTAAGGAGTTCAACAACTTTTTTAATTTCTATTCTTTTGAGTTTTAACAACTCACCTTTCCTGGAAACAGGATATTTTGGATTGAGTTCCTTGGCTTGTCTTTGGCCATACTCCTTAGTCCATAAGTCATAATGCTGTCTACCCATATAATGACCAACGGCTTTACTTCCCTTCCGAAGGAAGTGTGTGATCTCAGGATTTTCCACTTGAAAAAATCCTCGTCGTCCTCGAGTAACGAATGTATGTAGGAGTATACCTAATGGAAAGACAGTTAAGGTATTGTTCGAAAAGTGCTCTAGTACAATCTGAATTCGAACACTGAATGACTGGATATTGATTTGCTACCAGTTTTGCATCTATACAGGATTTTCTTGCATTTCCTATAGCTTCGTTTTCCTATCATTCTACTCTGAGATCTGATAAAAAGCAGAGTTTGAAGATACCCCCTCTGTAAAATAAGAATCATTCTAAATGAAATGCCTTACAGTACAAAAAATGCTATTTTCAGCTTTTTAAAGCACAGAATTTTGTATATTTAAACGTTGGGAGCATTTCCACTTCTTAGTTTTTCCAATTTACATTTTTTACCGGTCCTAAAAACTACATTAATGACAAAAATCGCAGATCAAGCTTAATTTTTCCGAGTTTATTTTAATTTTCTCTAATATTTGTCTAAAAAATAGAAGATTTTAGAATTTAAGAAAGTGCAAGAAATTTATCAAAGAACAAGTTTCTAAAATTCCATATATTGCTACAGTCTGTGCCTTAACTCCAAGGAAGTGGCCCTCAATGAATGGTTAGTGCTGCTTTGAGGTGTTCTACAAAATCAAGAAAAACTGAAGTTTTTTCCAGACACTTCAAAAGAAATTTTTAATTATTATACAGAATTGCTTTTTTTTATATTTTTTAAGCACAAAATTGTTTTTAAAAGTTTGGAGCATACCCAGTGCCTTACGGCGGTAACCCATTTTGCCGTCCTTTTGAGCCACCCATGGTAGAACTCGTGATGCCCATTTTTCCCAGATAATCCTTAACCTCATCGATAAGCTGCAGTGCGATTGACAGCATCATTAACACTTGTAATGATTTATGGATATTTCTAACCGTCATGTTCACACACCCAAAAATTCGATTACTGCAGGTTGTTTCTGACGGTTATTTTTGAAGAGTACTACAGGAACAGGATTCAGTTAAGAATGGAATCTTTCAGTTAAAAGGATATCAAGTTATAAAGTGATGTTACCCTTATTTTCTCACCCTATAGTAAAGTGAAATTTTGCATGTGGTGTTCCGACTATATTAGCACAGCAGGGTAATCTGTTAAAATGGCTTCTCTGAACAATTTATGGCCTAACAAAGAGAGAGCTATAATTGAATTCTTGCGGAGACAGAAACTACAATTCATAATTGTTTGTGTACTATAAAAGAAAGTTGTGCACTTAATCACTGGGTTCAGAGCTTCAAGAAGCGGAGATATGAAGTGGTATAGATCAGTAATATATGCATTTGTTTTGCGCTGGCGCATACCGTGAAAGTTGATGGGAATTATTTGTTAAAGTTTAGATGCTATATATATACTTCTATGTTGACGCTTCATTAATGACCTGAGAGAATTGCGAATGAGTAGAAACTGTTCTCTAGCTTTTCTTATTCGTTCTTAATAAATATTTTACCAAATCTTGATTAACTCAAGCTTTACTAACACTTTGAACTTTGTGTCCGAAGATGACCCGTGTTGTTCTTAATTGGTTTCATTCGCGAAAAATTGCTATCAGTCTAAACTTTTCAATGGATACCAAAGTTTTCTCATTAATATTGTAAAGTTGATGCAGTGCGAGATTAGAGGAAAATTAATTTTTGCTGCCGTGTTATTGTCTTGGGAAGGCAGAGAGGAGAGAGTTTCTAATTGCTAAAACTGCCTTAGGAGTCGAGGACATCGGCAAGACAGAGGAAACCGAACCACCTTACTGAGTCACCATGGTCATAAAAATTGCACAACCTATCTGGGTTCTTCTTCTTATTTCTAATTGGAATCCAGAATCCGAAATTGACGTCATGGAATTATTCAAAAAGTTTTCACTGTTTACACTTCTCGTGGAAAGCGTATTAGTCGCCGTTTCTGTAATCTTCTCCAAAGAAATAATTAACTCAATTTAAATAAATCTTGTTTAACTTTTGCGAGGAGAGAGAGAGAAACTAAACGCCTTTTAAATTAATCCCATTTAAGATTTATTGGTTCAATGAAAACGGGTAGAAAACTCTTTGTTTTGTTTTGAACTTTGCACTTAAAATAAAGTCGGGTGCAGAAAAGGGTCTTAACGGTTTCCCCCCGCAAAAATGGGATGTTTAGAGGCGTAAATAATTTCCTCGCCTCGTTTCGGCACAAATTTTGCTTAAAATTTTATAGCACTGCTTAAAATATGAATCGGTCGTTTTAAATTGCTTTTTCGCGATTGAGTGGGTGCATGAAAATTTATACCTGTTTTTCGATCCTGGCTTCTAAAATATTTATTATCTATAACTAGTTCTAAATAGACGCATTAACACACTCATTACCTCCAAATCATACTTCCAGGTGTTGTTTTTTTTCAAAAACTACTAGTCTGTGTTTTATTAGCACTGATGTTAGCAGGAAGAGAGTCTCATTTTCATATAATACGGAAACAGTTCCATATTTCCAATTACGTGCGATTACATCATTACAATAATATTAACTGATTGTCATACTTGTGCCATGCAGCTTTAGACTGCTTTTTAAACATTACGAGCAAGCATGAATGTAAATGTGCATTTTGTTATAGCCATTTGAAACACTTTGTTACGAACAAGGTGAACATGTCCATCAAAACCAGATATATCAAAAAGGCAGGTGGAAGACAAAAAAATAATAGCCAACTACTATTAGTACTTGCAGCATGTCTGTCCTGATCTCAGCCGGGCAGCTACTAGAGAAAATAAAATAATCTATATACACTCTGCCCAGAAACCAAGGTTGCCGCCTCTCTGATTTTGGCCAGAAGACTCAGGGTTTCAATTAAAATCTACTAGAAATATTTATAATGATTTTTTTCAATGAAAAATGAAAGGAAAAATTCTGCGACCTAGATTCGAACCAGAAACCTCGGGTACCATATGCTCGACGCCTTTACCAATTGAGCCATTGCAGACACCGGACAGTATGGAGATTGTTTGGAAGCTCATCTCCAGTATATGTTTATTATTATTATTTATAAGTTTTTATAATTTTGTTTTAAAGTTACATTTTAAAAAATTCTAATAGGAGATCAAACAGCTTTATCTGTCTACAATAAAGTGTCGAATAAAGTGTTGACTTTCTGGAAAATGCGATCTTTGGTCCTCATTATATTTTTCTGCGCATTTTCCAGATTTTTATTAAATTCTCTAGATGTTATTTTACACTGCTCTGTCATAAAACATCCGGACACCCCTATACATAGACGTTTTGTCGAATATCTAGAAAAATACTTGACGAATTACCCTGAAAATTCAGGGGTGTAAAGAGCATATCACACCTCATATATTTCAGCCCAATGCAATGCTTGATAAACAACAGTAGAGACAACACCCTGCAATCAGAATATAAAAATTTAAATATTTGATGAAAATTAGCATTTTGACTAAATAATGTTTAACTGCGCATGCGCAGGAGTTACTAAGGTGTCTTCTGCATAATTTATATCCAAATGTATGCAGCTACTCTTATAAAAAGCTCAAGCAAATATCCTAAAAATTCATATATCATCAATACATTAGAATGAGCTGATTTTCAGTTGCTCTCAAAAATGAACAAAACGATAACGGGTTCTCTCCAAATTTTTTATTTTTATACCGGACACCAGTATCAACTTCTTCTCCTTACGGTGATATGAAGTCAATATCCGGTGTCTGGTCCAAAAATAAAAATTTGGAGAAAACCCCCTTATCGTTTTGTTTATTTTTGAGAGCAACTGAAATTCAACTCATTCTATCGGCGATATCTTTCTCAATTTTCAGGATATTTGCTTCGGCTTTTTGAAAGAGTAGCTCTATACATTTGGCTAATATATTATGTAAAAGATATTTTAGTAATGCTTGCGCATGCGCAGTTAAACATTATAGAGTTAAAACGCTCATATTTCATCAAATATTTAATATTTTTATAATCTGATTACAGGGTGTTGTCACTACTGTAGTTTGTCAAGTTTCCTGAAAATGTAATTGCGTTGAGTTGAAACCTTGCAAGTTAAAAACAAAAAAGTTCGGAATTTTTTTTTAAAAGAAACCATATTATCTCCATGAATATACCTGATATTCTCTTACAAAGGAACACAGATAAGTAAAAGAAGCCTCATTATCATATGATACAGCTACAACACATTTTAAGCATTATTTTTTACAAGATGATTCCAAACATTATTTTTTTGTTTAATTTGTTGCTGATCCCCTATTTGCCTTCGGGACAAACAATTCTCTGGAATATGAGGTGTAATATGCTTTTTATACCCCTGAAGTTTCAGGATAATTCGTCAAGTATTTTTCTAGATATTCGATAAAACGTCCATATATAGGGTTGTCCGGATACTTATATGGCTTATAATAGGACAAGGTGGGAATGTTGGTAATAATAACGCAATTTTTGCTTATAACACTGAAAGTTAGTGAATCAAAAAGATTATTATGTTTGCTTAATATTTCTATCGTGTACATTTTTGAGTGAAACTTTCATAAAATTAACAGCATTACCCTTATTTATAATATACATATAAAAGGAATATTTTATCTAGAAGTATTTTGGGCCACCTTAAAAAGTAGAAATTTAGAATTTCTTGTGTTTTGCCTCAGGAATTTACTTTGAAGGGACCAGTGTTAGTAAGAATTCCATCCTGCAGGTAACGCTTTTCCGTTCCCAAAATGTCCTAATGAAATCGTTCACCGCACGATGCTCCTATATTTGGTGGGAAGAAATCCAGGTGCGAGTCGAAGAAGTGGGCTTTCTAAGACATATTATATCTCATCGTCTTATAAATTTTAAACGACCTTCTGCCTTAAGTTTGCCCAAGAAGTTCCTACAAACACTTCTGAAAGACTCCAACACAGCTTTTTCATCACGCTTAACTGATTATTCAAGTTCTCATTTTGATTGAATCAGATCTTTGCCTCACTGATTCTTTTGCTGTTTTATTGCATTTTGGAGATCGAGAGAGCGATTAAAATTATGGGTAATAGAGTATTATGGGACGAATTTCGTAAAGAATTAAAAAATTAATATGTATTTCGCTTCCAAAAAGTTTGGTAAAGTCAGTGAAAATATGTGAGCCAGAAGAGTATTTTTTGTGTGTTTTTAAGCATTAGGAATTTTACTTAGCAACAATGTCTAATAATTGAAATTGGAAATTTAATTAGACGCGCCCAGTTTTTCTTTCGTAGTCATAGCCTAATGTTGATGATAAAAAATTTTTTGATGAATAACTTCTTTAAAAAAGTTTTATAGAATATGATTATGAAAGGTTCAGAAGAAAATTGAAAATTGTTTTTATATTTCTATTTATAAACTGCAATAGACATCTGAAATTGTTTATGACTTTCTTTATGACAAAAGATGTTGGCGATAGAGAGGACATTCTCCTTCATTAAAGCAAATTTAATGGATAAATGGAAACAATTGCATCCATTTCTCAACACCTTTTAATGGATATTTATTTACTTGGAGGAGATAAAAAAAAGAAACTTTTTTTCTCAACGCCAATCAGTAAATTGGTTTTTGTTTTCTTTGCCATTTGAGTATGCAGAAACGCGTATTGGCGAAGGTTTTACGTAGAAGAGGGAAAAGGGGGATGAACGGGTAGTAGGTTGTTCTACCCTAACTCACTCTAAATAACGGTTTGCGTGCAGATTTGTTAAATAACGAACCGCAACAATTAATAGTGTAAGGGATTGGCTTGTGAGTTGTATCTTGGCCCGTCGTCGTCGTCGTTCGGCGGCAGTAGTTTTCCCCGTTTAGTTTATCAATGAATTCATTAGGAGCAACCAGATGCCCGCTGAGTTTCTAGCGCTGCGAGGTCCCGCTGATTGCGAAAAGGAGGGTGGGGGGGATTGTGATGCGGGGGTATTTTAAAAGAGAGAGAGAGAGAGAGAGAGAGAGAGAGAGAGAGAGAGGAGGTATCAACGGTTAACAGTTTCTCATTAATACTGAAGACTACGCGTAATTAGAGCGCGAGCGAACGATTTCCTGAGGCTCCTGTCGAAATGTTTCTCTGCCTTGATTGCAGTTAACATGGCGGTGATGATAATACAGTTGGTTAATTAAAACCTCCCGTTCCTGATAATTCTGTCCACTCGATAGATAGGAAGAAAGACGCTCGTAAATTCCGCTCGTGGGTCTAAAAATGAGCGCACCCGGTTAGAAACGACGAAGAGAGGAAAATAGAATAATAATAGTCCCATTTTAGAAACGCTTATGCGTAGACGTTTTGTCGCGCATATTTATATCGCAGTGAGCTCTGAGTGAGTTGTGATTGTTTTACGAGTAATATCTCATTTTATTCCCTCACACTCGCCTTACATCATATTTACAGACTATTTAAAAAATAACAAGATCAAAATTTTCAATTTCGTTGGTGACAGCCAATTTTCTGTTCAGTATTGGAGACGCATATCTATTGACTCTTAGAAATGAGATTTTTTTTTTATCAAGAACAAACAATTTTCTAAATTGAATTGATTGAACTTAATGCTTTTTTAGCCGTTTTTCTTTTCATCCCAAGTATGAACCTTCACACCATACTTGATTATGTTTAACACCATACTAAATTCTGTATTTCAATGTTTGGTTATGTTTCAAAGCAAAAAATAAAGCGCAGTCTTACCAAAGAAGGATGCACTTTTGCCGATATCCACAGAAAGCTCAGAAATGTATATATTATGAGACTGCAATTGGTGAGAGTATTGTAGGAAAATAGGTGGAAAAAATTATATAGTAAAAAAAAAATTATATTTTCACTTGTTAATTAAAAAAATTTGTTTAATTATATTCCTTTTTTTATATTTTGTAAATATAATCATAATCAGTTTAATATAAAAATATGTAAATATACCTTTAATCAATTATAAATAACAATATACAAATATTCTCTGATTGTAACAATTTGAAATGATCAACTAATGATGTAAACAATCAACTGATGAAATAATACCTCTCAACAATGTATTTAAACTTATATTCTTATCTTTTAGTGAGAGAAGATTTTCAGTTATAACTTTCAAAAAGATTTTTTATACCTGAGGAAGATCTTTGAAAATAAAATGACCGAAAGGCCTCGTATCATTTATTCCCTTTGTGATGTCCTTTTTACTATTCTCTTCTTGGAAAAGATTATATATTTGCATGTAATTTTCTTACTCTCAATAACCAAGAACCCTACGTCTCACAAATTGTTTGTAATTTTTCTCCTCTCCAGTGTTTGTCTCACAAATTGAGCATCTCCTCTCCAGTGTTTGTCGCCAAATCACGTTTGTAATTTTTCTATTGATCACAAAATCAATTATTTCCTATAATCGCGTTAGCCTTATTTCAAGTACTCAGTTGCTCCATGTGCCTAATGGCTGTTTACTAGTCGGGCAGAACTGTTTGTAGAATGGTTAGATAAAGTTTGTATTTAACATACACACGAGGAACCTTCAAAAATTATTTACGAAAATCAGCACCTATTTTCCGGAATAGTAATCTCGACAAGGAAATTATAGAGTCATAATTCTGTGGGTGCATTCAAGAACATATGTGACAAAAATGACTTTCTGAGATATTGACTTACAAATTTTGAATGAGCTTACATTTTTGTATTTTGAAGAGATTAAATTATATGAATATAAGTAAACACCTTATAAATACGTATACTAAAATTGCTGAAATCACAACAATTACATGCTGTAAACTTTATTCCACGAAAATGTCACATATCAGGTTCTTGCATGCACCAACAGAGAATCTGCAGTTACCGTCACTTTCTCGTTTCCTCTCTAACCATAGAAACAGCAGTTGTCATTTTGAGTTTATGCTTTAGATATTGAGGAATTAAAGGTATTTAAGCCTGCTGAGAAATGCCAATGGAAGGATCTCGCAAGTGTTGAGTAGCTACGGCCAATTGGGCCCATTTTAGAATAAATTTGCTTTCCATTTACATATTTTATATACTTACAAGGGGACCGCACGGATATGTCGTCTCGGATTTGGTTGAAATTTTTAAAGGTGAATCTACAACATTAATATACCTTCTGTCTAAAAGAATTTGAATCAATGGCCTTTCATTTCGGAGAAAACACTAAAATTTTTACGTTTACTATTGTAGTGCCAGATGAGCCAAGTGGGAAAAAAGTTACGGTATTCAACTTAACAAATGACGTTAGCCATTGCGCCACCACTGTTAAGTTGAATACCTTTTTCCCACTTGGCTTATCTCGCACTACAATAGTAAATGTAAAAATTTTTTTTTTTCCCTCTGAAACGAAAGGCCATTGATTCAAATCCTTTTACACAGAAGGTATATTAATGTTGTTTAGGAGTAGATTGACCTCCTAAAATTTCAACCAAATCCGCCGTGCGGTCCCTTTGTTAGTAGTGAACTCGGGACGCAGGAAAAGCTTCCACAGTTTTTAACGTCAGAGTTAAAATAGCACAGACGTATTTTTGTGGAGATCGTCTTTTACTGTAATCTTATTACAAATTGTTTGGCCTATACTAATTAGGAGCCAATGATAAGATATGGAGTATGAAATTCTTACATGTTCACGGTCGATCGACTCCCAGAAGAATCAATGGCTAGAAAATGGTGCTTCGCTAAATATTTTAGATTTAAAAGAATTAATTGCACCGTCATGCCATGAATAATTAATGTAGAAGGAAATTTATTTGTTCAAGGACTTTAGTTTATTAACCGAAACAAGAGATTTGATAATCAGAGAAGAATGGATCGGCAAGCAAATCAGCACCCCCTGTTATTACTACCCTAAACTAAATGGTGAGCTGCATTTTTCGATGAGTCGCGTTCAATATGTATAGGGCAGTCATGTTCGGGTATTAGTCATAAAGGCGATTCACTTAGCGAAGAAGCAGTTGAGAGTTTCGAAGAATGGGTTCCATGAATGTTTTTCAAAAAGCGTTGGTAAAAGCATGTGTCTGTAGAAAGTATTCTGGTAAATTTCAATACGTTTAATATATGAGGCCATCCAGATGATAAATAATCGAGACTCAAGATTTGTTTGCTATAAATATTCTGAGATATATTCAAACAGGCAAGGCGTATTTGCCATAAAGAATTTTTATGAGGAGTTTAAAACGCACTATTTTCACCTTGATTAGCAATAAACTAGTAGTATCTCACCTCAAAAACTCGAGGTTATTTTACTAAAAGCGTCGCCGCTATTTCTTTTTTTTAGGTCAGTCATCATAAAAGTCTTCATTTTCTAGATTTATCTTTTTAAACATGATTTCAGAGATATGACTAATTTAAGGGTGAGACAAGGAATGCTGAAGCAATCCGGATTTATTCTTATGTGCTTATGTTAATATGTGCGTCGTTAATTTTTTTTATTAATTAAAATTGTAAATCTATTCAAAAATGTCTTAACTAGCAGACAAATATATTTATTATATTTTTTTCGTTGATAGCATTGCTCTTTTTAATTAATATTTAGATTGCAATGCGAGATTAACAAAAGCCATGAGCAGGACTTTCGGAATGTGGAATAAAATCTTTCTCTCATAAATCCTCGAATTATTTCCTTGTTGCGGTGTATAATGTTCCGCCTCAGGATTGCCTCTGATATTTAACAACAAACGGTCGAAGCAAGAAGTTGTATTTATTAAATTTAATGCGCTTGATAACTCGAAGAGGTATACCGAATAAATAATAATAATAATAATAATAATCCTGTCCCTCATTTCGTTCGTTTCCTTGTCAGTTAACTTTAACCTGTGGCGAAGTAGATTACGTATTATCTTGTCACGGTTGTGGCACGTAATTTGTGAATGGCCCCTTATCAGACCTGCTGTGGTTTTCGGCGGCGAACGTTAGGAGGCAGCAGCAGTCCTCCAAATTTATTGTTGCGGTGGTCGAAGCACTGGCCGAGCTCACGACTTAATCATAGGGTGCAATTCACTATAAATTAGGAGGTCGCGGATGTTCCTGTTACTCCTGTCCTGGCTGGCCGCAACCATTAAATCTTGGCGGGGCCACTACGTCGATCGCCACGGTGGCAACAAGAGAAAGAGAGAGTGGATTGTGTGTGTGTGAGTGAGTGAGGGGGAGGGGGTCTCTATCTATTTTCTCTTCTTTCCTTTCCCTCACGTCCCTTTCACCCACCCTTTCTGTTCACTCACGCCCCGAAACAGTCACGCAAACACGAAGGAATGGCCACAAAGGAGCGCCAGACGAGGAACAGACGAAAGAAAAACTTTTGCGGGGGATGTGTTTATATTTAAAACCGAATATGAGTGAATTTATTCTATTGCCAGGCTTATTCTAAAACCTCCTGCTCAAGTTGATAAAACCGCATCGTTTCGAATCTTTTCGCCCCCCCCCCCCTCCGCGTCGTTATGTCGAGGTCGCATAATCGAGTGAAACGCAGTGATGAACAAGGGTATTTTCTGATGAGATTAGCTTCAACCGCCAATCGAACACAGAAACGTTCAATTTCTGCACCGCGTAAGAAATCATTCCTGATAAGTTTGGCGGCGAAAGAATATTGCCCGCAGTTAATTTGATAACGGGCCATTTCGATTTCTCCAATAACGCCAATTGACCGTGTCACTCGCTAATGGCGACGGCGCTGGATGGATCATCCGCCTCCCGCCCCTTCACTCCCCCCCCCCCCAACCATTTTGCCTCTATCCATCTGTTAAAGATATACAAAGAGTATAATCACGGATTTATTCATTCATTTTTATTCGTTTCAGATTTTAATTCTGTTTATGCTCTCAAAGCTGCCTTAATCTGTTGTCAGGGAGCGAAATATAGTTCATGCGAATATCTTGAAATTTACTTTCATCTAAATTATTGAATAATGTTTAAAGATGAATTTATTTCTGTATATGCTGTTTAAATGTTATAGTGATCGCCCAGCGCGACTTTCTTATTCTTTAACATAGGAAAACGATTTGAAAACGTTCTCGGGGGCGCATGTCGACAGATACAGAAACCTAATGTTGAAAGTAATAGCATTTTGCTTCTCTGTTTTCAACGGTGAAACTTAGGCCGGTAGCATTAAATTGCCTGTATTCACTAGTAGCTATCTGGATAGTTTCGTGCATTTTCTAACTTAGCCGCATTGTCGTCTCTGGGTAAGGAGCTCGACATTTATCATCGAAAGGACTTCAGATGATCATAAGATGCCTTTATCCGAACAAATAAAGAAAGAATTCATCTGTTAAGCAAAAGACAAAAATCTCCTTAAGATTGTATTCCAAGTTATTCATAATCTTTCGGGTAAATTCCAAGGTATTCAATGTAAGAGCTAGTGAACCTTAAGGAGCAAACTATGCAGTGCTAAGTCCGTGATCTACTTAACTATAAGGGAAAAGAAGTGGTCAACAGTTTACAACAGCCCCCCCCCCCGGAGAGGGGGGAGAATGCGAAACCTATTATAGTTGACCGCCCTCAAGTATCTATCGTTCTAAGTGGTGTTTTAGGAATTTTTAGAATTTTGAGTCTTCTCAGAGTTGTTGTTTTCCTCAGTAATTGTTGCTAAGGTTAAAAATTTCATAAATAATAAAAAAAGAATTTGTCAGATAAAACACGTGCTGTTTGTCTTGTAGCAGTGAATTTAATCGTTATGCGTTGTTGATATTTATTGTTTTGACATTTAACGTTGAATTTCCAGAGGAGATTTACGCGAAGAATGCTCGTCTTAAGGTTGTTAAATACAACTTAACCCTGTTGGAATAATTACCCGGTTTTAAATTCTTGGTCGGTAGTAAGAATTTTGAGCGAGTGGGAAGCGAGACATTTGGCCGCCTTGATGGGTTTAAATCCCCAACCCCTTCCCATTGAATTTCATCTCCCCACCCCATCCCTACTTTTCATACTTCATCACCCACCGACCGAATTGGGCGATCGTTGCTGGTGCCGTGGTTATAGGCGGTCGCTCCTCTCGTTCATTGTGACCACGCCAAACGAGTAAGGGGGTAGAGCCGAGGTGCAGGTCGGGAGGTCTTGGACGTTAACGCCGTTTCTCCGATCTTTAAGTCCGTCGTTTACTAAGGAGTAATTGCAAAACACGCGAAATTAACGCCAGGTCACGGAAATCGATGGGGACGGTAAAGCTCCGCTCGGCGTCTGGTCAAGTGAAGGCTCGGGTGCCGCCGGCCTCAAATCTACGTGAGCCGAGGGGGTCAGCGGGGAAACGGGGTGCGAAAGCGGCACGAGGTGTCTGACCTCCTCCGGAGAGATTAGCCACCAATCCCGACCCAAACCACTTTTCGTGATGGACGTGGCTGGTATGAATTACAAGGGGGCTAATTAAATGACGTTTTAATAAGGCGCGCTCAGCACCCTCCTCCCGCTACAGCGAAGTTTCTTAATTTGTGAACACACGCAGAAGACCCTGGATGGTTGGATGGATAGATGGACGTCTGGATGGTTGGAGCAGAAGACTTCGTTTGCCGATCCAGAATCTAGTGAGAAAGCAATATGAGGAAAAAATGAGGTGGAAAGCGAGAGTGCGTTAAAAATCGATTCTTGTTTATTGCTTCAGTCTTGTATATCTTTCCAGTTTTATTTTCTCCTTATATGGAAATAAGACCATTTCATGAATTGTCTGCGTGGGTTCGTGTGTGTTCATGTGAATTAACGAAATCATTTGTTGACCTGAATCGGATTTTTACAACCTTTTCCTAAACTTCTATCCTATTCTGTATGTAGACAAGTCACTTGAAGTAGTTTAATGATCCCCTACTATGTTTTGGTGATTTATTAGGAGCCTTAGCTAAAAGCTGCTTAAAAGAATGCACGCTTGTAAGTTTATCCGTTTGGCCGTCCGCCGTTTGCACGATTACTAGAAAACGAATTAACCTTTTCAAATTCTGTTTTCAACCATGTGATCATCAAGGTCTTAGCTCGGTTGTATCAACTTTTCAGGTTTTTTCGTTGACCCCTTCAAGTCGATTGCACGTGCTAAAACAGTGACCATTAAGTACTAAGTTACGGTATATAATTAGACCATTGTTATAATTTTTGGCACTCGAGTATGTAATGACTTGTGAACATTCAGACGTGTGCTTCCGCAGTCGTCGGTTTCATAAAATTGTCGCAGGCGTATTTCGAGAGATAACAGAAAAGTTAATGAAAAACTAGGAACATTAGGTTTTCTCTTTCCAGCAATTTAACCTATAAAAATTAGATTCAAATCGTGGATACCAAGAAAGTAGAAGACACAAACCTCTTGTCCACAAATAATTTTATAAAAGTTTGAATGCGCATTTCGACCACACTATGGTAATCATTCAGCAAGAATACCTATTATGCAGTCTAACTCCGTTATTACAAAATCCAAGAAATCAAACAGCCTGTTCGTATTATCCGATTTTGGTATGAATCAAGTCTGAATATTTTCGTCAATCATTTTTTCCAGAAATGTACATATAATTGGTTATTGATGTTTGTTTACATGAACGAATGTAATAACACAGTTCACAGAACTATACAAATGAAAAGATCTCTTGGATCATCATTGCAATACAAGACTTAATTTCCTCAAATAATGACAAAATAAGCTTGTTAGATGGTAATGATATTATCAGAAAAAATAGAATAAAAAATTCCACGACCTGGATTCGAACCAGGAACCACGAGTATCACGCTCGTTGCCTCTACCAATTGGGCCATCGTGAACACGCTACAGCAAGGCCGCCAGAAAGTTATGGAATTCGCGATCTACGAGGTGGGTGCTTGTCCTATCATTGGGCATCTATTTTGACTACCTGGTAGTCTTTAAGAACATCTGGAGACAGCCTTGCCATTAATATCATTTCCTTATGATTGGAGTATCATCTCCTGTTTCATTTATAAATTTTTGTTAGACGGTGCAATTTTTCTGTCTCGCCGTCATCACTCTCTGCTTCATCTTCAGCTTTGCCATCTTCATTTTGAAGATTTTATAGTGCCTGCCAATAAAGAAAAAAGGAAATGGCGCATGCGTAAAAGAAAAAAAATCAGTTCGACCAACAGAAAACGGAGCATTACATATTCCTGGCATTCCCTTAAGTGAAATCACAGCTGAAACGAAACCGAAACATACCTGACACTCGATTAATCGACAGGTTGAATTACGATACTCAGATTGTCTTGCTGTTCTCTTCTCTTACTGTATCATTACTATATCCTTTAAATAGTCAAAAACATTATAAATTCTGGTTCTAGCTTGATTTTTTTATAGTTTTCCTTGAACAAACAGAGTTATAGGTGAGTAGGAGGCCGCCATGTTTCAGAAACCTTGAATAATGCAGACATCTACAATCGATAAGCACTTATACTACGCATGTGTTATTTCCTTTTTTTTTGTCGTGGTTCTCGCATTCCACGTGCATCGTTATTCATTTACGCTAAGAACCAATCAGAATTCGCAGCTTAAGAAAATCAAAAATATTTTTTACAATTTTTTGTTCTTTATTAAAATAAAAATCTTAAAAATAATGTAACTTTTTTTTGGAATGAATTTCTTCATTTCTTTTCGTATTATCCGGACTTGGTAAAAAAAAATTCGCATTAACCGAGCGATTTAGTACAGGAATATTATACATGGTACCGGGACCAGAGAAAATTTCTTAAAAAGCGTGATTTCGTATTAACAGGTTTCGTAATAACGGGGCTTGACTGTCTTTTCCTTTCATAACTTCTATAATCCATTTTTCCCTGTTTGAAACAATATCACATCTGTATGCTTTAATGCTAAAGCGTGCATTCTAAACTTAAGTTTTATATCAGCAGTTGTCCTCGAAGCGTAAAAATTATCCCGAGGTCGTATTTCGAAATTTTTAATTTTTTCCATTCATTTATGTAGTCTCCTTTCTAGTACGAAATCGATCGTCTTCCTCCGTTAAATCACTATTGACGAATATGAAATCTTTTATCTTGGGGGCTCCTGAGGGGAGAAACTTGATTCTGGTTCCGTCGATCGGTATAAGATAATTATCACCAAGAGAGCGGCCATTTTCTCTATATCTAATGCGAAATCCGATCGCTGATTAGTTTTGAAACGACCTCGGAGGAGTCCCGAGCAGCTGACCGATAATTTCGCCTGGCAGTCGTTTCACTTGGTGGTAGGGATAAGGTGGGGCAAGGTGGGGAGGGTAGATCCAAGCATTTATGCCTTTTCCCTTTTCATTGCCTTTTCCCTCTTGCGGTTCATGGTAGGGGAGAAAAAATACGATCTTGGACTTCTTCTTCGCAGGCCGGTCTGAGTCAGCATTTACGAGGGGTCATTGTGACTTTTACCCACTGCATTCAGTCCCTCTTTTACGGCCGCTCGTGCGAAATATACACCTGCCCATTGGGTCACCGTTATGCCGAGGCCATATTGGAGCAGCAGCCTTGGTCATCGGTGGCTCCTTTCTTCCCCAGGTCTCATAATGTCATTATGGCCGGCCTAATTCCGTGCTGAACGTCGTCGTCCGCAATGCCTCGTGTTATCTCCCAATCAAGGCAAATGTTTGGAGCCCACTACCGTTTCTTTATACGGCCGTTTTTACGGCGTTTCCCGACCAAACAAGAGTGGAATCCCTGGGAGCCAGAACAAACCGCCTTCTCTCGCCTTCCTATTTGACGGGGTCCCTTAACTGCGCTCGCACTACCCTCGCAAGGTCAGCCTTGGCTATTAATTTGCAGTTTTCGCTTTCGTGGAATCAAATGCCACACCTGTTTCGTCGAGAACAACGTGTTTCAAATGGGTTTGTTTGTTTTTCTCTACACCCTACGCATGACCCCCCCCCCTCCTTTTTCAGTATCCAGCATTTCTCTCTCCCCTTAATGACTAATTGATGCTCCTTTATTAAAATAGATCGATTTGAAGTTTCATTGCTTACTGCTAAAAAGTTTACTATGCTTTAGGTTTGCAAGCTATTTTTAAATGAAATTTAGGGTTCCATAATGAAAGAAAATAGTCTTATGCTAATTTGCTTATCATTATGAGTATTAACTAGGAGACAGGCTCTTACTCCGTAATATTACAAGCTTTCACCGGCCTTGCTAGTGATTTACATTTTTCGCGTAGCGTATATTTACGCAGGCATATAAATTTGTCTGCAAGAATACTTGTCATGAGCATTTTGGCCTAAGTCCTAATTAAATTACTTCCAAGTAATTAAACTGGCGCCATGGAAGGTTAATAACGTTGCTTATTAAGTTTTGTGAGTTTCTTGAAAGTTCGCGTTATTCGGTAACTAAATTAATAATCGCTTCTAAAAATCAGGATGCAGACATTCTATAATTTGAAGAGACTATATAGGCTGTCAAAATAAGGTTCTTCAGTTGCGGGCTCTTGATTAGGTCCATGGTGTTGTTAAAAGCAAGTGATGCCTGAAACCACCTGCATATTTGGAATCAGCTGGAGAATAGGTCAGGTGCGTGGTTATTTCCCGGAATATTATTTGTGAAAATCAATTAAACTGTAACTGAATAGTATTATGCGAGCATGAGCCGAAGTGACGACGTTGCTTGCAATCCCGTTTCCTAAGACTGAGAAACAATGGAAACTAAGCCCGACCATTGAAGTTTGAAAATCAATATATTTAACTATGTTTTGTAGCTATAAGCTTAGTTTCTGATTGTAAAGTATGCAGAATATCTTAGGAGTCAAAAGAACAAAAGATGAATTTTTCAGCTTAGTCTACTGTATGTGTCAATCAAAAACGTTGTTTTGTTTCGAGTGTTATTGTTGTTCTGTTGTATTATTTGAGAAAGGATTTGTCAATCTTTTTCAAAGCACAACATCTAGGATATAACAAACTTGTATCTCTAGGGTGCAAGATTTTTGCTTCGCCATATAATACTGTAGACCTTTATTTTATACTTTAGGTCGTTGTTATCATAATGTTATGCGTTACTGTATCATAAAAAACGGTGTCACGGATGGGCTATAGAGGCCAATGAATGATGAATTAGAATGATAAAACCCCGGACATCGTAGTTTCGCGGGCGGCAGTCGGGTTGAGGCCGCCGGCAGCCAGCGAGAACGAACATAGGGTATTTGGCGTAAGTCATTATTATTGGGTTGTCAGCAAAGTCATGACGTACTTTTTCTATGTTTGCAAAGGTCATTTATTTAATATAAATAACGAAGATCAATCGATGATATATTGGCAGTTTTGTTCGATAGCCTTTTGGCAGCTTTCAATGAGTTTCATAATTCCTCGTTCATACAAGGACCTGACGAATCACGAACGTGTATCTGATAAATTTCCACCAAATTGAAATATGTTACTCATCTATAGCTACTATTGATGTCTGCAAAATAAGAAAATGCTAAATTTTGTTTCTTTCAAAATAAACCGAGTAAACGAAAAAATTTGAGCACATACAATGACTCCATTGTTAAAGCGGTGTGTTTGTGTATTATTGCGCTCTCAACTTCTTTCTTCACTACTCAACAATATGCACGAAACCACTTCACCTGAAAGCAACGCTATCGTTTCCAAGGTATGCTTGCGCGCAAAAATAAGTGCTCGTACAACTACGTGTTTGTCCCTTGTGAGTTGAACTTTACACCACGCAAGGATTTTTGAAGAGAGCGAAACAAAGCGCAAGGTCAGGAGCGTATGTGAGTGTGTCATCACATCTCTTTCAAGCTCCAATAATTTTTGACGGGTGATCAAACTTGTATGTGGTTTCTAGATGATGGATTCGTTCAAATGGTCCAATTGCAGACAGCACATATTCGCATTGATTGTTTGGTTTCCTTAGTATGAGCTTGAAAAACGCGACACCTTTAAAACCCGACCCTTCCTCTGGTGAATGTCTTCTTTCGATATCGTTTGAAGCGAATTATCACTGGCGTTCTTATAGAGCATTGTCATCGCAACTTACCACAAGCTTGACGAGCGTTCTTCCCTTTACAGAAGTAAAATATGGCGAAAATGCACAGTTTGGTCTTCCATCTTCAACTTGATGTAAAATCTCCAAAACTCAACGAAATTTCTCATTTTTTTTAGAATGAATTAACAACTATCAGCTCTGAAATGACAAAGCAATAACTTAGATTCGAATGGCTCTATACCATTTTTTCATTTAACTGTGCACTTCGTCAAACAAATGCATGTGGCTTTCGTCGATTATCATTGGCTGAAGGCCGTTGATTACTCCGATTAGAGCTCTTCGATGAAATAATTCTTATTTTGAATGTTAATAAGTCATCATCTGAGAATTTAAAACAAAATAACGGTATACGAAAATGCATGTAAAAATTTTCGGAATATCCTGATGTATTATAAAAAAAGAACTTTTTAGGATATTGCGAATGGTTAATAGTGAAGGTCGATTTCACTATTGCGAATAGTGGAGCCGTGTTGATTTCACTCGATCCAGTAGCCAATCATCGCTGCTGCCGCGCAACAATTCAAAAAGTGAATGACACGGTTTGCTTTGAGAGGATACATAGTTAAAGGAAAAATAGTATAGTACATGTACTTTCAGAAATGAATTTGCGCCATCTGTTGCAAGAATGCGTCATGACTTTCCAACAACCCAATATTATGACAAAACAAACTGTTATGGCTTAAAAGTGAAAGAGACAGGTCCCAACGAAACGTGTAGATATTTGTGGTACTCAATGTTGGGATTAGGACTACTATGACATATCCAGAAAATATATACTGGATGTTTCTGAAAGCTAGTACAACTTTCAGGATATGCTCCAGGGACAAAACAAGCAGAAAATGTCATATGAACATGGGGTCGAAAACTCTTCTTTTCTAGAGTTAAAACGGTTTGAAGAGCACTGCAGTAGACGAAATTAACGTTAGAGCGTATAGGAATCGCAAGTTAATTTAGCTGATAATTGATATCCTGAGATTGGGATACCATTATTATAGATTGGTTACATTGATGCAACATACTCGCATTTATTCAGATTTTTGATAGCCAATTACAGCTTCAGCATTTAAAGAGTATTTAATATCATTGTATATTAATACTATATTTAAGGTCGAGAAATCATTTCTTTTCATACAAAGTAAATCTACATGTCCTTGTACATATAAAAGAATTTTTTCCCAATTTGTCTTTGCGAAATTTGCGAAAGTGGCTTTGGAATTATTCTATTTCCGCAAGTCTTTTGAAATTCTCGATCCGGTTCTGTTTCCCTTCCCCTGTTTTTTTCTTTTCCCCTTCACTCTCTTTCTCATTTTCGAGTCTTTTAAAGTCAGCTTTAGAATTTCCTTTTCCTCCCCTTTTCCTCCTCGAGGAAGCCAGCTCGTGATCGGCATTGCCTCTTGTGATTTATTGTTTTGTCACGTCACAAGATTTGCCAATTTGTTCTTCTTTCCGGTTCGTGTTGAGTTTCTTTTCCATTGAACTTCCCTCCCGAGATAATCCGCTCGCGTTGGCGCGCTTCAGAGACACCAACGACGCGTGTGCCTCTCTCTCTCTCTCTCTCTCTCTCACCATTTCCCTCTTAGCCTCTTTTTCTTCTTCGTCTTCTTTCCCCCCCTCTTCAAGTGTAGCCAATATTTTTTACCCATTGTTGCCAATCAAAGAGGAGGGTAGGTTAGAATCGAAATTGAAAAGACTAATTTCTCCGTGGGTAGAAGCACCGAGGGTTTTTTCCTATCTCTCTCTCTCTTCCCTTCTCATCCGTAGCTCTTCTCTCGCTCCGAACTCTTCGTGGATCCTCACCCACTCACCCCCTCAATCAGAGAATAAAAACAACCTGCTTCCGTGATTTGATCTGCTTTGTTTCGTCTCGCGCTGCGGGTTACGGGGGAGGTTTCTTTCCCTACACTTAGCGAGTGGTTGGAGAGTGCGCTCTTTCGTTCGGTTGTGCGGAACCCACTTCTTGGACAAACAAGGAGGAGGAGTGCGGGAGGAAGGAAAAGTGGAGGAAAAAAATAGGGGAAATGCAAGGGGAAAAAAAGAAAGTGAATTTGTTTTTAATAAAAACCGCAGCTTTGTGTCCGCCAACTACGCTGCTTTGCTGCATTTCAAAATATTTTGATAAAATTTATTCGGAGACGGAGAAAAACCTCGCAGGAAATGAAGCGGACGAATGGGCGCAAGAGCAAATACACTTCCCGTGACTTGCTTTACGAGAAAGGAAGAACGAAGAGACGACGACGACGATTTCCATGTCGTCGTCCCTTTATTTATACACACATTATAAAACAAGCCCCTCATGTTGACGGCATTTGTTTGAAAGTTTCAGAGTATGAACTTTAGGGATTAATTTTTTTATATGTACAGTATATCGCTTTCGTTTATTTGTTGATTTTCGGTAAAGCTGTTTAAAATGATATTTTCTTGCTTGGAAGGAGCAAGATGCCTTAATAAAGTTTTGCCTACTTAAAAAAAAATAAAAATAAAAAAAAAGCGCTCGCTTCTGACGCCAATCGTCGGCGCCTCCTTCCTTAGTGTCAATAGCCGGTGATCCAAGGAAGGCGCAAGGGTGTTATCGGCGACCTGCATCCCTCCTCGTCAGCCGCACTTTGCGACGTTTTTGAAGGATTATTTCGACTTTGGTTTCCTCACTGATCAGATTTAGCGCTGACGAGGCACAGCATTAATTGGAAAGCATTGGTTAATTGCGACGGAAGATAAGGCACGTGTCCTTTCCCCACTCCCCTCCTTCTACCCACCAATAGGGCACTGCGGATAGAGACACAGACAGATGCTCGAGATGACGATGCGAAGGGAAATTAATGTTCTCATTAGACCTCTATCTTTGAGGAAAAGGTAACAAGTCTTCTTAGACTTTAAGATCCAGTTTTAATTAAGTGGAACGTTTTGATTCTACTTGACGAAGGCACGGATTCTCTTTAAACGGAATGCTCCGTTGAAGTGTACAGCAACGAGCTCGCTAAGAGTGTATTAACATAAATTACTCGAAAGATAAAAAAAAGAAACTCATTCTTAAACTTTGTAACGATTTATTAGGAAAATTTAATGATGCGTTTATAGAGGTAAGGAGAGTAAATAGAAGCTTCCTCTTAGTTTGATTGTGAAGCAAATGAATTCGGTAAAATATAATTTTCCATTCTAGCAATAGCCTTAAATAGAAACTCGTTATCCTCTTGAAAATGGTGTTCAAGAGAAGGGATTCATGAAACTTAAATGAAGATTTCTTGAATATTTGTCTAATTAGACAGTCTTTAGAAATTCTAGTTTTTAAATTAAAATTTTAAATATAGATCTGATATGCTCTTTAATTATGTTGTGATTTTAAACCATAGAGAAATCATGGAAAAAAGATACTGGAAATAAAATTCGTCTAACTAATAACAATGCAAAATGATTTGTTCTAGTTATGGCAATTTTAATAGTAGTACAGTCAGTTCTCTGTGGAAATTAAAAGTGAAATACTTATGATGATGTGCAGAACTAACGCAATAATGACAGTGGAGAAGAAGACTGAGCGGATCGAAACTGTTTTGAGAGGAACTGAAAACTCTAACTTCATAAACCTGAAGAACTCTAAAATAAATGATTTTAGGAAAAAAAATTTATGAAAAAGTTTTATATTTTTGAAGAGAAAAGAAGACGCGGTATTGATCATTTGTAGACGTCGTTTGAAGTCAACTTTTTTTTTTCATGTTGTAAAATAATAAACGTTTGTCTCTAACATATTTTTATTGAGACTTATAATTCAGTAATATTTTAATATTAAGATTCGAAGTATTTAAATTGGTGCATCTAAGTATTTCTATTTTAATTTATACTGTTTTTAATAGAAGAAAAGGTGTCATATTAACTTTGAGATTGCCAGGCCATGCAAAACATACAACAAGATTATCTCCACTGTTTTTACGTAATTAGTAAATTTCTTTAATTAGAATAAAGATAATATTTAGTTAAGGAGAGTCAGAAACAGATGCATCTTCAAATTAATTGTAATGGTGGAATGATACTTTATCATGGTTAGAGGAAAAAAAAAAGAAAAGGAAAAATATGTTTGTTAAGGGGGGGGGGGG
>JAHWFO010063991.1:2651401-2696408 GCA_023313115.1 Rhysida immarginata | reverse complement strand
ACAAAAAAAGCTCAACAAAAGCAAACGACTTCTTTACAAAAGTTAGTCGTCTCTGAGAGAGGAATCCATATTTGTCGAATTTATTGCTTTTGGCTTGCTGGAATGAATGTTTCAGCTATTTCTTCAATTTTAGAAAAAAATTAATATTTCTAAAAATAAATTAACCGAGATTCATGAAAATTTCTTTGTTTTGGAAAAAACTTTGTTGTGGACTTGCCATTATAAATTTGCCGGTATGTAGAGTGCTGGTATATAGAGGGAGCACTGTTAATTTTTTTTCTAAAAATGATGAAATGGCTGTAAATTCATAAAGAAATTTTTTCACCACTTATTCTAAAAAAGAATAAGGTTCATGAAAAGTACATCAATGCATATTTTAAGGAACCCTCTGAGTTTATATTAAAAAATTTTTTCTAAAATAAAAAAAAATCTTTGGGGTTGGGGGGGGGGGGGTTGGTTGTCTTTAATAACTCCAAACCGGCTCATCAGAGCCAAATAAGTCATTTACAAAAGATTGTTTGTATTAATGGGAGGAGTCCAGACAAGTCAAATTTATTGAGTTTGGATCGCTAAAATGGACGCTACAGCCATTTCTTCATTTTTAAAAAAAATTAATAGTGCTCCCTCTATATAACGGCACTCTACATAACGGCAAATTTATAGTAGCAAGTTCACATAACGAAGTTTTTTTCCAAGAAATAAAAACTTCGTTATATGTGGACTTGCCATTATAAATTTGCCGTTATGTAGAGTGCCGTTATATAAAGGGAACACTGTACCTCTAAAAAAGCTTAGCCAATTGACATCAAAAATACGTTAAGTCACAATTTAAGGTACCATCTATGTCTGTATAATTTTTTATTCGGTTCTGCTATTTTCCGTTCCGGAGGAGGAGCTGCACAAAACTGGTTAGACGGATTTCTTTTTTTTCAAAATTTCAACATATATTTTTAAATCATGAATTTTTAAGTCGATTTCAGAAAAGAAAAATTTTGAGTTGGGGAAACTAACACAGGTCTTAACTCCTTAGCGAGTGGTAGGCCAATACGCATTAATAACCAGGCAGAATGACACATTTAATACATACCAAGCATCCCCGCAGTCTCAGTTACTAAAGCAACTTGTTCTTCTATTAAAACGAAGGAAATTTTGCCTAAGACATTATTTTCGAGATATTTAGTGTGCCGATTGTTAATACGTCAGTTCTTTATGGCCCCCAACAGTTTGAATAAAAATGTCTAGGCCAAAAGTTTATTATCTTTTTTTTTTCGCAGAAAAATATAGGTTAAATATTTAGGCTTCCATTTAAGAAACAGTTGATCTTGAAATCATTTTAAATTAATAATAAATTACTGACGCTGTCTTCTCTCCCTCTAAAAACATACAAGTTTTGTCTGAAACATTTTTTTTCTAAAATTATTTATTAAATGCCTCATTCTGTATAGGCCAGATCGCAACAATGCTGAAAGCCATTGCTTTACTAGGCTACGCGAAACGACTATTGAAATCTAGCATAGAGATTTAAGTAAAAAAAAAAAAAAAAAAAAAAAGAAAATTCCACAGTCGTAAAGTTTGCTCATTAGAGAAAATGGATAGTTGCTATAGGTTGAATAGTCTAATACTCAGCCACTCAAATGCAGATTTATTACCGTTTGTATTAAAATGGGACGTTGGATCCAGAAGTCTTAATGAAAGCTGTAGTGTTTCGAGAATTGAAATGAATTGAAAAAATGGATCCGGAGATGGCTAAGGACCAAAATTTGCGACGAACTAGGGCGATTTAGCCACTCAAATAAATTTTCATCTGTTTTTATTGTGTTTAATAGTTTATGGCATTGTTTAATAAATGGTGTCCATTTCACCATTGTTGATGAATGTTTGGGGGAGAGGACAAATTCGAGTAAGTAACTGGTAAATGATACTTTGGAAAAATTCAGAGGGAACCGCAAACTTTAATTAAGGTAAAGCTTACCTACGTAGATTATGAAAATGAATTTATCACCAAAAGAAAAAAAAAGGAACTAGATCCTTTTGACGAGGGATTCCGAATGACAATAATTGTCTGAGTCCTCGATTATGGAAGTGGGGAAACGAAGCGAGGGTAGCGACCGTGTCCGCTTGTCCCGTCCGACGGCCGCTGCCGCATCTCGCGCCTTTTTCCCTTTCTCGGCTGCCGTCGGTACGGGAATAAACCCTCCTCCTCTGCCGCTAAGCCCCAACCACTCCTCTGCTCTATTACTGGTCGCAATAAAATCTCTCCAAGTTCATAAATGTAAAAGCCTCAAAACATCAAAATGCCCGTTATTGGATTTTCTTTTTCAGAGCTACGTTTCTCAGAGCGTGCAACTTTTATTAGATCGGACTTTTCCATAAATTCCTTTTTCCATTACCCTAGTTTATTTCGCCTTTTATTAGATTCCTTTGCGTTCCGTCTTTATAGCTAGCCCGCCCCTTGTATAACCACGGGCGCATTTGGCTTTCGATGGTTAACACTCGCATTCAGCTAATTCCTTCTTTTTTATTATTTATAAGCGTAATTGTCATTGGGATGAGATCTATAACGTTTTGGCGCTATAAGAGAGAGAGACGGATCTCTCACTCACCCATTCATTCATTCACTCACTCACTCTCTCGTTCGTTCTCTCACTCCATTGGTTGCTTAAGAGAGACAATTTTGTCCCCATTTACTGCCCGTTTTCACTCAGCATTCCGCCTCTCCCTTGAGGTAACTTAGTGCAATGTCGATTCGCCACTAATACAATTTGCTGGCGAGTGATGCTGCTTCGAAGAAGAGGGAGAGAGAACGAACGATGGGAAGGGGATGGGAAAACAGTAGAAAAGAGAATGGGAGGGTAGGATAGTGTATGGGAGAAGTAAAGGTAAAACAGAAAAGATGGTGGTGTTGAGGGGAGAAGAGAGTATTAAAGGTGGGAGAATGCGAAGCGGAGGTAATGAATGATGGACTAGAAACTTGCGTTGAGTATATATACAGGGATTAAAATATCCATGTTCAAATATTCGACAGCTCAAGTTCTCTTAAAGAAATCCGCCCACACAAACTTGTCGATCAGATCACTGCTGCTATAAAAATTGTTCTCTACCTTATTCAGTGAACTGCAACGTCGCGTGCATCTTTTTTTTATCCGAGAACCTTCCTCCTTCTCTCCCTCTTTTTATTGAAGGAATAGGAAACATCCGGATTTTTCCCTACTCAATTACAGGGATAGAAATCAAACGGAACTGAACTCTTCTCGAGCTATTTTATCGCACGGAGGCAGAAATTCAATGGGAACCCATTTGATGCGCACCGCTGTCTTTTTCGATGAAGGAAGCAGATTTCAACGAAATCTTTTGTTGCCTGCCCTTTTGGCATTTCGTCCTCTGTTATAATAGATGGTATATGGAACATAATCATTTATTGACAAGTAAAAGGCATATAATACATAAGTTATTGTATTTAATATATTTTAGGACTAAAAATATTTCTAACCTTCAGTCAAGGGAATAAATTGTCTTGTTATTTCGGTTGTTTGTATTTTTTCCAAGTTATTTAGTTATTATAAAGTATTTTCCAGTTTATTATATTCTGTTGTTGATTATAAGAAAGTAAGTGTCCCGATTAGAGCCCATAGGACTAGTTGGATACGGAACACCGCGGCAGTTCACAAGGGAATGGAAATTTAGCTGCTGAAGTGCACTGGAAGTATTTTTTAAATATTTTCGAAATTGGTATCGTATTAGAGCCAGAGTAAGATGCTTGGGAGGGATTCAATAAGCTGCTGGAAGGTTAGTTCACAGATGTTTACGAGCATACAGCCTGCCTTATAGTGTTAGTTTATGTTGCTTGGCAGAACATACAGAATATCCCATCTTAATAGAGCACTAAAATAATCAGCGAAGTAGCAGCGGTGATAGTCAGCACTAAGGTTTCACAAACCTTTGATTTTAATGGTTTTAAGTACTGGAAAACGTGAAAAAAATTCTTTAAAATACAAAAGAGGAGCCTTTTAATAAGGAGCCTGAATATTGCATAAACACTGCGTAGCGCTCTCTCCTGTAAGTGCTTTTGGCCCTCAACTACGTTTTCATTGACGTAATAATGAGAATCCAGCAGCTTCGAAAATGGCGGGTCGGTTGGAAACTTGCTCCAAGGAAGAAGTACGGTTCAGTCTTCCGTCATACACAAACAGAAATCCATTGATAAATTTCCTATTTGGAAAGTGAGGGCTGCATATGAGGCTTAGGTTGAAAAATTCAAGAAAGGCGTCCCTTTCGTACTAACGTCTCAGAGGAAAAACATTGAAGCCGTTGATAATCTGATTCCGCAAAATCGCCGTTGACGAAGTTAAAAATAAAAAACAAAATATCTGGGTGGTCGTCGGTCCAAGACAGATAACAATGTGAAGACCAGACAAGACGAAATCTTTTATTCTGCTGGAATCCAGGCACTTCCAGGCAGATGGTGCACTCCCCACCCCCCCTTCGTACTTCAGCGCGTGTTAAGAATTAAAACTTCAGTACATGCCGGAGCTGAATATTCTGTTGTTCGAGGTAAGAGCGACGAGCCGGATATTCGTGTTCTCATATTGCATCTTTCCTTTTAAATTTTCCTTTATCAACTTTACCATTATTAGAGTACTTACCCAGTAGTCTGAAATATAATTTTATTAAGTTATTCAGTTGTTTGATTTATTAGAGCCATCCCAGATGTCGTAGGTTTGATTTACTGTAGAGCCTGGACGCTTCTGTTTGAGCCTGTGATTTCAACTTGTCAGTTAGATTTGTATATTAGTTTAAAAACGAATCTGATGTATAAGTAATACAAAGCATCTTATTTTGATGACATATTTATAAGTGTCATCTTGTTTGAAATTTGAATTTTAACAGAATTTTCATATACCTCTATTTATTATATATTATAATTTTTAGTTTTTATTTCGGTAAACCTTTTAGAAATGAAAACTAAGGCTAAGCGAATTACATTATACGAGAGACTAAGATAGAAGGAATGGCTATGACGGATGCATACTTTATGGTTGTTTGTATGTCTCTATGTAGGTAGAATGCTGAAGAGTGGAAAAGATGTGACTGCAGTCGGGGACGCAGTGCGCAAGCGCAGGCAGCAGTGATTAAGACCCCCCTTATGTTTTAGAAAACGCTGTTTTTCATTACGATTCTTGTTATCAATGGTAGCATCTAATCAATTTCTGAAATTAAAAGGAGGTTAGGTTTAATCATTAGCTCCTTAAATTCGACAGAAGCGGAACAGTTAATGGGGGGAGGTGGGGGTGGGGGGGGGGGTAGAGGGAGGAGAAAAAAGAGATGGAAAGGAAGGAACGACGAGAGGAATGAGAAAAGAAACTATTTAGCAGAAGGATAGCGAGAGGGTTAAATGTTTCGCTGTAACGATACTAATTAAGCCTAATTTACGATAGCATTCCCCCTCCGATGCCGTCGACGGGCGATGAGTGCTGGGGAAGGCTATTCGCAAATTGCGCTCTTGTTGGGGGCTCAGTTGTCTCGGCAATTAAATCCTTTTCTTATTCTCTCCTTTTCCACACGGCCATCGCTCGCAACACTCAAGTCGTAACTTAGGCGACTGCGTAATTAAACAGGGCCTTCTTTTATCGTTTCCAGGGACGTTGTATATCCCCCCATCCCTCCGTTTTCCTCTATACCCCTCTTTTCTTTCTCCTCCAAACCCCCTCCATCGGTTCTTCAGCGAAAATGGCAGGATCGCATTTTTCTCTTCCGAGAGAAGGAAGGACGGGGGTGGATGGAACGGGTCTCTTTTGTTTTCGATTCGATCGAGGCGTTCGTTTATGAATTTTGCAGCAAAAAAATTAAATGAAAAAGACATTTTATTCATTTAGATCAAGCGCTAATATATTTCAGGTTGTGTTTTATCATTGGATATACATCGCTTGGAGGGCAATGACTTCATTGATCTGTTTTACTTAAATACAATTTATTAATGACCTATATTTATGATAATAGATCCTTTTTATAAATATATTATCGTGCTCATTTGGTCGAAGATCTAAACTTAAGGACTAACTGTTCGGAAGCCTTATTCCTAAGGAAAAATGCTTTTCAATTAACAGTCAATTGTTTATATCCAAAAGTAGTAACTTTACCTGGTTGAGTTTCTGGCACATAATGTTTTAATACTGGAATTCTATTTGTGCTTTTAAATACAATTTAACTTTGCTGAACCCAAACTTGTATCTAGATTTAGAAAAATGTATAAATACAGGATAATATCATCGAAGTCTCCATCCTGTTACCTGGCCTGTTCCACACACGATCGAACACTTCAAGTCTGACATCCCAGCTAAGACATTTCTGGCATAGGTGTCACTATCCAGCATAGCCCTTAGCATCATTGAGACACAACACCATATTCATATAACTTTTATAATTTTCATTGTATATCAATACAAAAGGTCATTGACACTTTATGGAAACGATATTAAAATCACTTTTACGTGCATGCAAATTTATCTGCGTGAACAGGAATTATGAGTAAGAAACGTCTAGTACATAAGCACTTGTTGGTAGGATTATTATTTTGTTTTCATGTAACCATGCTACCAGAAGTGGACCGTTGGTAAGAAGGGCACGTCACCGCCCTTTCCGTACAGTCGTACAGTCAAATAATACAACGTTGTAAACAAAAGGTTCTTGCCATTCCTAAGAAAGGGGTCTTCAATATACTCAATTCCCGTGGGTCAACTGCCGGGTCCAAAAGCGCATCCCAAGAAAGTGAGGACCGCGAACGTCTTTCGAAGAGTACGAAAATTGGTCTCCGTCGAAAATCCCGCAACACAAAAACGCATTGCTTCGAAACTAGGAATATCACCCGCAACAGTAAACAAAATGATCAACAGAGATTTTAATCTTCGTAAAGTCCACAAACCGAAAGTTCATAAGATCGGACAAGGCATTGAGCCACACTTCCATATCGACGGCAGATTTTTTGGCTGAACTGCAACAGGAGGCCGGAATAACGCCGGTTCCCTTTAACCACATCTCTTCCAAATCACCTGAGTGCCGCTCCAATGGATTTCTACGCTTTTGGGATGTTTAAGAGAGCCCTCGGGTAGCGACGATACAGAACTTTGACTGGCCTTTGGAAAGCTTTGCAAGAGGAATGGGACAAATTTGGCCTCGTAGCTTTCCGAAACAGTCTTGTATCCTGAAATACCGATGTCGGGTAGCAAAAAACCTAATTCATCATCTTAATGAAACATTCTCAAATCGGTGGATTGGCAGAGATGACCCAAAGATGGCCCCGGAGATCACTTCTTAGCTTTCTTTCTTTGGTTGCGTGTTCTAATCATACGATTATGGCACCATTGAAAATTTTCAATGCAAAGATGTGTCATGTAATACCATAGAGAAAGCGTAGTATGTAGTATCATTGTTGAGAGGAGGTGCAGATTAACTTATACCCCGTCAACTAGCTCAGTGTGCTCAACTTCGCCTAAACAATACTGTGAACAAACCTGGCCTGTAATAAGCTAATTTCTTAAACCCGATTAGCATGTTGAGAAGGCTCGATGTTGCATCTTGGGACTCACCATTCCATTAGAGAATAACTTAAATGAACATGAGGCATCATTCACTGTTATCAAGATCGGTTATAGATAGTTGAAAAACTAGGGGGGAAAATGGAGTCAGACGCAATAGGATAGACTGAGTAGTCATTCTGTAATATCGTCTAGGAATTCAATCTGCCGCAACATAAGCGCGATATTTGTTAAACTTTTGTCCATACAATTAGTGAGGGTTCAAATAAGAACAACACGGTTTTCTGCTTATCTAATAAGTTCTCGTGTATTAGGTAATAAAGATATAACCTTGAACCCATGGTCTTTACATATATTTCCTTAATTACAAGCGGGAATTAATTATATTAACTTCAAGAAAGCAAAGGTTGAAAGGATGTCGGGCAGCGATTAAAGAATCTCCGCCTGAAGAGCGACTTCCCGGCACAGCTTGCATCGATGCACGGAAGTCGAAGGGAGTAAAACGAGCGTGTGAAGGGTCTTCGTTCTCCTGTTGCGATAAACAAGACAAGGGCAGAAAACAAGGGCACCAAACATGAAAGGGTTAGTTCTAGGGAAAGGGGACGAAGGGAAATACGAGAAAACGGCGTTTTGGGCTTTTATCAAATTTATTGCTGTCAGCGATTGGTTGAACGCTTGCCTCGGAGGCTAACCTCGTACAGTCAGCGTCAATCCCCCGACCCTTCTTTTCTCTGTTCCCCCACTCCAAACGCATTCAGAAATTGATCGGTTGGCCGCAAAATGCGAGGCCTTTTATTCGCAATCGATGGGTTTCACTTTGCAGTGGAAAGAATATCCGGAAACTATTTTGAAATAATGCCTCCCCTAATACGTTATAACAGGATCCCGCGGTGCTTAGGAGAGGTGTTGGGGGGTCATAGGAGGGGGTTTTGGGTTGGGGAAAGAAGAAGAATGGGATTACGTTACTGTTGATTAGAAGAATAAAAAATCGGGCGTCACTGAAATTAATTGATAGGCCAACAAATGTCATTTCGAACGCCGGTCATTTCCATATTAGGTTAATTTCTATAACTTAATTTTCATTCCGCGTTTGTGACTGAATTTCCGGAAATTAAAGCAATCGTGAAAATGTCGCTATTTTGAATGAGACGTGAAGGGAAATTGCTCAAAAGCTTCGATTTCACCACGGGGGAAAAATTGTATTGGGTCTCGTCGATGAATTGTAATATCTTAATTAAAATCGATGGAGAGGTAATAACAAATTGGAATTAAATAAATCGCTCTCGAGTGCTTTCTGTTTAGCTATAGGCGAAAGGGGTATGAGAAGTGAAGCATCAAGTTGGATTCTAAGGGTTCGATTTCAACAATCGTTCATCATCATTCACAAGTTTCATCCCCCACCCTCCGTCTCCTCATCCCACCGTTACAATTTGTCTCCTTGGCTTTTGCCAAAATAAACAGTGTCAGCACGTTTCCCCAGTAACGGCTATATTCATTTCCTGTTTACTAGAACTCATAATGCAATATTAATGCTGTCATTTTCTCTCCACGATTCGTCACTTTCTCCTCCGATGACAGGTGGCACTGTCAACAGTTCCCACTCTCCCACCTCCTCATCCTTCTCCTCCGCACTTCTTTTTCTCTATTTTCCTTCCCACTACCTCCCTTAACATTTTTTTCTTTCATACCCCCTTCCCTTATATCTCCAACGTACAAAAAAGTGACTGTGAAAGGTCACGAGATTGATCTCGGAGCGAGAAAGCTTCCGGTCACTCGGTGTCTATTCCCCATTTTTATCTCGTTTGCTTCCCCCTCTTCGATGTGAATGCAGTCTGGGATCGACGACGACAGGCGGAGCCACTGTCGCCTCTAATAATGTTGTCAAATGGAGTTGATCTTTGACCTCGGCCAGGATCAACCAATATCACGAAATCCGTGTCACTTTTCGTCGCGTGATGGACAGCGTGTTTGGTGGAGACGTCGTCATCGGGTGATCCGTCCGTCGACAATTCCCTCTCACGGAGACGTCCTTTTGCTAATTGCGATCATTAGGAACGGATTTTAATACCTGAATAGTTGTTGTTACAACAACATGTTGCACGTCCGTAGAGACTGCTATTCATTTTCATTAGATTTCGCTTTGAGAATTGATTTGTTCCTCTTTTTCTGTCTTCCTTGCCTTCTTATTCCTCTTAATATCCTTCCCTTGTATTACTTTACTGTTTTATTCACTTATATTTTCTTAAATTAAAACTTTTTTTTATTAATTAATCGAAATAATATTTATAAACTCATTTACCCCAATTTACTGAACTTGCAGAAACTGGGAGCAGGCTTTAACAATATTTAAAACTAAAATAAAAAAAATTTATTATTTCGAAGAATTCTATTCTTTCCTTTTCTTTATTTTTAAAGTAGCCGCATGCTTTGTAGATGTTACTTAGGAAATCTTGTCGTTTATTTATTATTTTTAGCTTAATATCAAAATGTATTTAATTTTTAGGATTGTTTTTTTGCCTCCTCATTTCCCCATATGCTACCTCCCTCATATATTTTTTTTTTTGTACATTTCCTTTGTTTGTTATTGTTGACGTGTTTTTGTGTATCCAAAAAATTTTTAATTTATTATTTTTTTTATTTATTATTGTTGTTGTTCATTGTTGAAATCCCTTTCCTTTACATTGATTTCATTACCCTTTTGTCCCTATTCTCTACCCTTCTAACGCTGTGGCGTCACAATGTATGACAGTCTAGTTTTCCTTCCCCCTTGTAGCCCGGCTGAGTCTGAATGGCCTCAACTCGCTGACAGATTACCTGACGTTGCTCTCAGTTCCTGCAGGTGAGACTCGAACCCAGAACCCCCGTGGCTTTCTCCATCTTGAGCGTCTTTAGCAGCATGTTTTTTAAGTAGATGGTATTGGCTGTGTTTATTAAGCTCGAGTAAATATTAATGTATTTTTTGCTAAATTTTGTTTTTATTAAGGGAATGGGATGTTTTGTTTTTTTTTTTTAGAAAATAAACCAAAATAATCGCTGATAATGGAGATCGCTACAATGGTTTTGGAACTTTAATAATAAATATTATTTTTAATGTTTTTTTTTATTAGTTTTATGTCATTTGAAAATAATGATTATATGGGATTTTTCAAGAAAATTACAAGGTTAAGTAATATTGTAATTTCAAATAATTACTAGACAGGTGTAGATAAAACTTACCTGAATGAGAAAGGACATATTTTTCCTCTTGTATGGCAGTCTTGTTTATCTAGTACTAGCTCAACCCGTGAGTATATGTGTTGAGCACAGAAAATAAAATCCTGCTGTAGACGTGTCCACGATTAGCAATTTTTAAATTTGAAAAAGTCAAAAGATAATATATTGCAAATAAAAATAATATAAATGCCCTTTAAAAAACTTCCCATATACAGGGTGTATCAGGTTCGCAAATTCTAAGCATAATTTTCCTTATCCATTTTTCAAAATTCTCAAAAAAAAATTCTCAAAAAGTTATGGCATAATTCTTCCATTACTATAGCCTTCTGACGTCATAATAGCCAAACTTTGGATAACGATTTCAAGCATTTTTTTTTTGAGAATTTTGAAAAATGGATAAAAAAAAGTATGCTTAGAATTTTGCGGAGAACAACGCTAGGTACTTATGACCATCGAACCTGATACACCCTGCATAGTATAAAAAAAGTCGAAGTAAAGAATTAGTCAAAAGTTTTCTATTCTGCTTCTCCCTCGTGGCCGAAAATTTTTGGGGTAATATGCATGCCTAGATTTTTATTTTAATTCAATGTACCTCGACACTATGGCATTTTATCTGCGTGAAGCAATTTGTGACGTCATTGCTCGCGATGTCAATTAAGAACGAGTTTTTTTTTCTCCCTTTCCTACATTGAGACGTAAATGAAAACAATAGAACAATCCACCTAGTGTCGTGCGATGGCAAAATAAATAAATAAATAAATAAATAAATAAATAAATAAATATCGATGCAAGATGCAAATACAAAAATAATCGATTTCATGATCGATGTTAGGGAAACTATTAATTCAATAGATTGGTTGTTTATAAATAAAATCCTATTAGAGATTAAGAAAAAAAAATTATTCGACAATTGAATTAGCAATTTATTTTTTAATAATATTAGTTATACAAATGGTTTCATGATATTTTTTCATTATTTGATAAATGTGGGAGAGTTCAGTAACAGTTAAAGAATCTCAAATTAGATACTTCTCTAATTCTTTAGGTCTGAGATTAGACTTAAAAGTTTTAACTATGTGGCCTGAGCCGACATACCGATATCGATTTTTGAAAAAAAAAAAATCGACTTTATCAAACTATCGATTATGTTGCACTTCGATAATAAGGAGTTAGTTTTTTTCGTTACGAGAAATTTTTCGTACGAAAACGAAAACTTTTACGTCACTTCTATTAAGTCATAGCCCATAGCCCCGGCGCGGAAAAGTCACCTGACCATGGTAGGCTGATCAACAATCCAACCTTCATTGTTTGCAACAAACGAACAAAATACTGATTCTTAAAATCCAAGACGGAAACAATGAGGATTACATTGTTTTCAGCTTAGGATGATCAGGTGACTTTTCCGCGCCGTGGCCTGTCTTTTTCGTCGGCTACGTGTTAAGTGCGGGGCCAACGATATAACGGGCCCCAGCGCGGAAAAGTCACCTGACCCTCTTAGTCCGGCCAACAATCCAATCTTCATTATTTCCAACAAACGAAAAAATACTGATTGTTAAAATCCAAGATGGAAGCAATGAAGATTGGATTGTTGGCCGGACTAAGATGGTCAGGTGACTTTTCCGCGCTGGGGACCGTTATATCGTTGGTCCCGTGTTAAGTGTTTTTCGTAACGCACGAGCATGGCTGTACATAGAACAACCATTCGTCGTTAAGATGTATACATATATTTAAACAACGAATGATTGTTGTCTGTACATCCATGCTCGTGTGTTATGAAAATAACTTAACGGAAGTGACGTATCATTTTTCGTTTTCGTACGATAAATTTCTCGTAACGAAAAAAAAGCTAACTCCCCATTTTATTTTTAATCGAAAGTTCTATTAATCCACTGACACTAGTCGCAGTCAAAGAAAAAACGAAAATAAACAATGTGCTTCAATAGATGCTGATTCAGCATACTTTATATGTATTGTTTCTTTTTGTGCTACGTTTGGGATATATTATGTCTAAATATTAGGACGATTTACTATTTTTGAACTATTCAAAAAGATGTTATTTTTCTGTTTTTAAAACTGTCATTAATACTCGTTAATCACTCAGCAACTCGTTGCTCTGTTAATTTCGTGTTTAAAATTTGACATTGAAAGAATATATTGAGAAAAAACGTAAAGTATGTCTTTAGAAACTTACCATATTACGTGATATCACATGTTGGTAATAACTAAAAATTACAGAATCGAAAGCCAAAAAAAAATAATAATAAATAAATACCTGGTTGGATCTGGATTTGAACCCGCGACCCCAGAACTACCGCCGGCATATAAATATCACACGTATAAAATATCTAAAAAAAAATTAATTCTATATTTACATGATTTTACCCGTCCTTCCTTTTTTAAATTATTATATTATTTTTTTAAAAATTTCCATAATTTTAATTTAAATTTTTGTTTCTACATTTAAATTTAATCCGAAGCACGTTGCATATCGAGCAGCGATAGCAGAATTCTGATTGGCCATGGCGCCTTTTTTTTTTTTTTTTATCCCCCATGTAAATGATGATGCATTCGTGGAAAAGCATTTTGACGACGATGATTTTATCATATGGGGACTTTGAACAGTGGATGAGAGGGAAGGGTGTGTGTGTGTATGCGTGTGGGGGTGGGTTCGCTTCGCTGCTCGTAAAACCCCCACATCTGTCCTCAAAGAGGGTCGTCCGTTTCCCAGTCACCCGGTTTTATTCGCTTTTTATTGAATGGAGTCTTAATGCTCCCCGTCGCCGGCTATTGTCGACAACTGGACCCCCGAGCATTTATAGGATTAAAAATCGTGGCCAAAACGGAACGCAAATGGGCCATGTCGCGGGGCTATTGTGGGGGCCTTTTCTCCTTTTCCGTGCTCGGCTTCTACAAAAGCTATGAATTAAACAAAAGGGGAACTCAAAACACACACAAACGATGGAAAAAGAAAAGGGTTTTTCACCTCGTTTATTATTAGTGAGTAATTCTCAGCCCTCCCTCTTTTACCACTTTCTCTGTAAACGCCTCCTACGCTTTCGAAGGCCTCCTTATCGCCACCACCGGTCGCCGTTTGTCACCTGCGACAATTTGCACGAAACGGAGCGAAACGTTTTTAAATGCATTCGGAGATTAATTTAGCTTTTGAAAAGTGGATGTCTGTGTGTAAAAGACCGGCAAATCCTGAAAACAGAATGAGCACCGATGCATAGAAATGTTTTTTGATTTGTTTAAACAAGTAGAAACGGCTTCGCTTGATACTTGAAAGAATAATTTATCTTCTTACTCCAAATGCGACCAGCAATTTAACAAACAGTTACGGCTTTAAATGAAGATTTCTTCGCTAAATCACTCTTTATTAAAAATTAGATAGTATCTCCGGAACCACAGTCCTTTCTTAAAATTAATAAATATTAAAATAAAATATTAGGGTTTTGGATGACCCTGCCGAATATTTACGCTGACTGTTATTAAGAGCCTATTGGAAAAATAAACATTCCGTTACTATGATAATTGTGGATAAAGGCATTGTTAGTTAAAGACCTACGGAGAATAAATTTATACAGGGTGGATACAAAAATGAGTCTCCTCTTTTATTTCCGAAGCAGATATGTTAATTTTAATAAATCCAATGAAGTTGTGGGTGGCCTATCCCATGGTCGACTTTTCATCATCCCAAATATTCAAATTAGGACACATTCAAATCATATCTTAAAAACCGTAATAGATATACGAAAAATTCCAATTGAAGCCTTGTTCAATATGGAATTCCGAACAAATCACACAAAAAAATTTACAAAATCCGATGAAAGGATCACCAACAATCACAATTATTTGTAATTTACAAACAGCCACAGTGCATAAATAATTTTACTCCAAAGTTAATTATAAATGTGCTCAATGTGACGACCATTGACACCATAACACAATTGGGCACGGAACTTAACTGGACACAACTTAACATTTGGTAATTTCTTGATTTTCATGGGGAGATAACAAATAAATTCAACATGTGATTGTTGGTGATCCGTTCATCAGGAAATTTTGATCATTATTAATAGCTTAGAAGATGGAAAATTAAGCCATTACTTTCTGAGCAACCTTCGTATATCCTTTCAGTCCGATTTTGAGAATTTTCTAAGAACGCATTCCTATGTCCGAATACGCGCTTGTATAGTGTCTTTGTCTTACTCATTTCAACCCATGAAAAGGCCTTAATCTACAAATCCGAAAAAGCTTCTTAAATTATACACGAGATGGTGTTTATTTATATCTTCATGATTTTGATTAATGAAGCTGGAAGAAAAACTCATTTCTTTTGAAGAGATAAAATTTCATTTTAACGCATGGTCTGATAATTTTATGAAGAGGAAAAATGCGTCCCTCGCTTATAATAGCTTACTTTAACTTAATTTTGTTTATTTAGTTAATATTTTTTTTGAAACTTTGAATTTCTTGCTTCTAACGAATTATTATTTTTTTCTTTTTTGCATTGTCTTTTTTAACAGGTGAGACACGCCTAGAGAAATCTCCCCTGCTGGCAAATGGCTACAACCATCCACCGACACATATCAACCCGATGCCTTTCATGGCACTCAATCACCCAGCACATGCTGCGACGGCCATCTTGTCACCCAGCACGGGACTTCCTCTGACGTCAGCGCATGGGGTCCAACGCCCCGAGGGCTCAATCATCAAGGAACGCAGCTACTCCACAGATGTCCTTGCCAGGTAGGAAAGGGCTGCTATTTTCCTTTACGTCTAACTTTACCTTGTCTCTTGAATACAAACAGTATAGAAGAGGGGGACATTATCTTCTTCTTAGTTTCTATATTTAGAAATAATAAAATATGATATTAAATCCGTGTAAGCCAACAGGTGTATTCTGAAGGAAAGTATGATAAGAGCTACGTAAACAACGAGAAAGGTTACAGTTCCTTAAGATGAACCACTCCCTTTGCCTATAGTAATTCTCTTCAGATTCTGTGATTTCTTCCTATTTTTAACAGGTTTTGTTGAGATGGATCTCGAGGTGGTTACCATAGAAACCGGATTGGGGTTGTCCCTCTTCCCCTAAAACTTCGTCGGTGCTTCAGGGCAGGTGCATGACGGGAAGAGTGCTTCGTACGAAACTCCCTCCCATTTTCCTCTCGCACATAGACACCACTACCCCCGTTCCGGAAGTCCCTCTCAGTCTTTCCGCTTTTCTTTCGCCTCGATTGATGGTTTCGGCGAGCGATGATGTACGAGTTGGCAGTGATAATCAATAGGCAACAATCAGCGTCCATAGCAACTCACGTCAGTCGGTGATAAAGCGCCTCTCTGCGGTCAGCAGCTGCAGCGAGTGCGAGGAGGGAAGAGATCTTCGAAAAGGAAAGTCTCTCTCTTTTATCTGGAGGCGGAGTTCTCATTTACACCCCTTTTCCGTCTTTCCTATCCACCCGTCCTCTCCGAATAGAAGTTCAGATCAAGATAAGGAGAAGGAGACTGAGAAATTTTTTCATTTAACCCCTTTGATACGATTAATACGTATAAAGTAGTAAGTGCGTGTTTGTGCTGCTGAAAATGTTTTATGGTTCGCTTTATTTATTTTATTTTTCAGTACAATCGATAGAGTGATCAATACGTGTCTTGTTATTCTGGCTTCGCCAAAGATTTAAACTTTTTGCGCTAAATTTTTTACAGATCTAATTCTGCTTTTTATAAATTTTAAAACAACACAACCTAAAAGCGGAAAAATTAATTTCGATCAGATCCCCTGCTTCCCAAATTCGACGAGATTGTCTGTTTTACTCTTTGTTCTAACAGATTTCCATTTAAAATTCAAATCTAGAGACTTTGCTGGTTATTTTAAATGCAAGAGGCTCTCTGAATACTCGTCAGACCAGTTACAGGTTGTTTTTAACTCTGTGCACTTGATAATAGTCGTTCGAGAAGATTGAGGAACGGAATTCGTTTTTTTCCCTTTAGATACTTAACGGAAGGCAAGAATCAGAATTTAATCACCTCAACCAAGGACTAAATTCATAATATGTAAAACAAGCCCAAAACTCTAAAACCCTGCAGAGAAAACATATACTCTATGGACTCATAAGATTATAGAGAACGTTTTCTTTATTAGCCTGTTAGTGGCACGTATTACGTTTTGAAAGTTGCATACATCATGGCACTCAGTTTCTTGTCAGCGAACGTTCTCCAATCAGTTATGGGTCGTTCATTTATGGCTTGAGATAATTGCTGCCTATTTGTACAGCAGTTAGTTGATACTATCTGCGACACTACGAGCACTTTCTTTCGATCACTGTTTGACGAAGAACACGATTTCTACTGCATTAATCAAAACAACACGAACCTGGCCAAAGCAAAGATGATCTCCATTTGTATTCTTTGCGGGACGCCCTCTGCCGATAGAAATGTTAACTTACCACTTCTTTTCTTGGAGACTCTAGTTTTCTTGGTATCGTGTCTTATGCTCTTAATAACTGTTCTTCTTGCAAATATTAAAGGAATTAGCAAAGCTTTACGTATTTTCAGGCGATAACTATATTCCAGTTTGAATATAACCCGCTTTCATATATAAGCCGCATGCATGAATAGTGTCACTCAGTTTTTAGATCTCATTTCTAAGTTTACACACAATAAATTTTCCTCCATAGCTCTTAATCAAATAAACCATTTTCCTTTAAATTTTATATTTAAGCCGTAATAAGTGTCCTCGATACTTTGCGTTATGTATAGAAGCTGTATTGTCGATAGGAGTACCTTTAGCCGCTAGTTTCAGAGCCTAGGAAGCACAGCGTTCCAAAATAATAATTTTTGGGGATTATGTGAAAAAGATGTATGTGTAAAGGAAACATTCGTTTATATTATGTGGAAATTTCATATCTTTAGAATAACTGGTTTACGAGGGATAAAAAAGTGGGTCATTATTTTTTGAGCAACCCTCATAGCTACAGCAGCGCCCCTCAACGGAAATGAAGCATTGCATTGTTCTATGGCTGTTAAAAATCAACTTTTCCTCTTAACATAAAACAGCCGATTTTGTAGGATACTAAATTTGAAGAAATTAAATTTATTCCAGAGTCTTACACGTAAATGAATTCGCTTTATAGGCTAGTTTAACAACTTCCTTTGTTTATTAGAGTTTGTTTCAAATGACCTCCCTTTAGAAGCCGTCTGCCTTCTCACTTCTTTGTAAGCAACCAAATCATCAATTCTCTATTCCCCCCTTTTTTACACCTACCCCTATTACCCTTCCCGCTCTTTTTTATTTTCATTTAAAATTAATGTCGCCTAAATGAACTCTTTTTATTGCGACCCTAATTGCTACTCGCGTCAATCTTAATCAATGAAAGATCCACGCGAACGCGTTTTATTTCATTTGTTTTCTTATTTGTCTTTTCATTTGACTTAATTTTTTTTATAGCACTCCCATTTTCCTTCTTTTATTTTCTCTCCTCTGTTTCGGCTACTTTATACCCCCTCATCCTGTTCCCCCCTTTTCTTTTTTTTTTATCGCGAATTTAAAATTAATGACTTTTATTGCAATAAATTTTATTCTCGTCCCCCCGATACAGCGAAACACTCTAATTTAGCTCGAATGAGCTCGTAACTCATTTGGATTAATAATTCATTACGATAATTTATATAGAGATCAATTTGAAAATATCGCCAGTCATTTCTCTTAATAATGGAAACCGCCGAATAGACAAGGTGTCATCACAAGTAAAAAAAAAACAAAAAAAAACGCGTTAAGACTATTAAAAAAGGGGTTAGTTTATTTATTATATATCTTTAAATTTTGGCCTATGTGGAAATCTTGTTCTATGGGGAGGGGATTAGTGTTGATTTATTGACTTACAGTATTTTTTTCTCATTCCCCCTCTCTCAGTCAGCTGCAAAAAATAACTGCATAAACAAAAATGGAGAGAAAAGTAGAACGTGATTAAAAAAAAAAGAAAAGGAATTAGATGTTAAGGGAAAATTAATTTTAAAAAGATTGAATGTTATACTCGCTACTGACGTATTAACATTCTAATCATTTAGAATGCAGGTTTAAACCTCATAAGGATTATCTAATCAAGAAGAGTTGTCATGGTCTCGTCTTTCATAAAGGCATATTCATAAACTATTTGAACTTACTCCTCGAAACCTTCAACTGTCTCGTCAGCACTAAACGCCTTCTATGGAAACGCTAGTGTTAGGAGCAGAGAGATATACAGGATGAATACAAAAATGAGTTCCCCCCCCTTTTTTTTATTTTCGTACTCGAAGTCGATATGTCAATTTTGATGAATCCAATGAATAAGAAATTGTGGGCGACCTATCCCATGGTGCACTTTTCATCATCCCAAATGTGCAAATTAGGATACATTCAAATAATCCAAAGCAGAAGATCATATTGACCATTTCAGGAACAGTGTAGCTTGCCATTCTGGAATTGTTCTGTCTTCTGTATGCTGACACATGCCTTTTATTAGCTTTTTCTCTGAAAGTGAAAATTATTATGGTAATTTTGGTAATTTCTTGATTTGCATGTCGAACATTCAAATGTCTTTGTGAAGTGCATAGGGAGGTAACTAATAAATTCAACATTTGATTGTTGGTGATCCGTTCATTGGATTTTGGAATTTTTATTTGTTTTGTTCGGAATTCTATGCTGAACAAGTCTTCAATTGGAATCTTTCGTGTATCTGTAACGGTTTTTAAGATAGGATTGAATATGTCCTAATTTGCATATTTGGGATGATGAAAAGTGCACCATGGGATAGGCCACCCTCGACTTCCTATTCATTGGATTCATCAAAATTGACATATCTGCTTCGGTTACGAAAATATAAGGGAAGGGGGGTGCTCATTTTTGTATCCACCCTGTATAATCTGTTTCAGATTACGACGTATTCCGTCGACGGCAAGTAAGGATTTCGTTATCTCCTATGTGGAAGATCGAACTTGGATATGGATTACTTCATCCCATTTGTCATTGTAGGACAAATACCAGCGTCACACTGTCATACTCTATTTCTGTCATGTATGTAATTAAAATCTTAAATAACATTCATTTTCGAAACAACTTTCATTATCGAAAGATCTTTTAGTATGGAGCAGAGTTTTGCAAATGAAACTAACTTTCCATCATTGCGCACACTGATGACGTAGTGATCAAAATCCGTCCTTTACGCGCCAAAGAAACCTTCCATCCCGCAATCTGTCATAATATGAACCGAGCCTAATTTAGAAACTTTTTTTTTGTGCGGATCATTTTACATAATAAATATAGCATTTTACATAATAAATATTTTTATATCTCTAAAGTAGAATATAAAGCAATTGAAATTGAAGGAGTAGAGTATATTGCCTTAGCGCTGGTTGACAATACGTAGAATTCCACAACGCAAAATAATTGAGATCAAAGAAGCGCGGAAGCAAGAAGCATCAGCGTAGCCAGATGACCTGAGCGATGACATATCCGTACTTGTGACAATTAAGCCTTAGAAATTTTATCAACGAATAAACAGGTCTGGGAATAGCAAAACGGCAGAATTTAATGGTGCCAAAGCGTTTCGGAATACTTTCTTCATCGAGGCAAAATGACATCTACAAGGCGGTTCTAGAAATTTAACATCGACTACTAAGGTCATTTTGCGCCTTTTACACAAGTTATATCTGTACGCAGCCCGGGACAAACACAAACATCCATGCCCACGGCGGGATCGAACCCACGGCCAGGCGGACTCGAGAACTAAAAAGCCTACGCTCTAGCCCTCTCGGCCACCTGGCCGACACATCTACATGGTAAGAGAGCCAGGGCTCCAGTATGTTCGCCAATCAGGTAAATTGTAGGCAAGTACTAAACTGATTGGCGGGTGGAGGGCCACATTACAGCAAGTGTATAACAAAGATAAGGAATAATAAGATAGACATAATATTATAATTAAAATAAAGAAGAGATTAATCTTGATTGGGCGTGTTGACTTATGATGTTGTTCACGGCATCTAACACGGAATTCCTCTCGAAGCTGGTTTGATTGTTTAAAATTTTATCAGGGAATTTTTGTGTCAGTCCTTTGATTATCAATGCCTCATGGGTAAGTATCCTCCTTTGGTCAGATTCCACCTTGACTATTGTCATTATTTCGTGAATGGTTCCAAATCGATGAGATATCTCTGTTCAATGAGATATTCGGCAAACGCCGACTTTTTATCACCGTTCATCCAAGATCTCTTGTGTTCACTGAACATCTCCTTAAACGATCTCTTCGTACAGCCTATATAAAAATATTCACATTCAGGGCAGTCGACTCTGTACACGCCGCCTTTGGAGAAATCCGGATCGATAATTGGGTTCAATTTGGGATTGAGAACGTGCCTACAGTTATTAGCTGTTTTGAATGCATTGCTGAGTCTTCGTTATCGTAAAACGTTTGATACTCTGGTAATATCAGGTCGCGTGTAAGCGAAAGCAACGTAGGTTTTGGTTCAGTGGTATTAGGGAGCGTTCGTGGTCTGTCTTAAGGTTACTTATTTTCCTATAGAGAATTGAATGAGTCACCTCGTCGGGGACGGAGCAGTTCCTGGCATCTTCTTTATCTTTGTTATCCACTTGCTGTAATGTGACCCTCCGCCCGCCAATCATCTTAGTACTTGTCTGCAATTTACCTTGTAGATGTCATTTTACCCCAATGATGAAAGTATTTCGAAACGCGTTGGCACCATTATAACTCTACCGTTTTGCTATTCCAGGAGCTCTTTAGTCGTTGTTATTCACAACAATCCAGACAATCATGCAACTTTTAGATTAGAAATTTTGTTTAAGATTGTGATTACGTATATGACAAAAATAGATTATGAATGTGTATTTTAGAACAAATTCGTCGAAAGAACCTATGTCCGAGTTCGATCTTCGACATGCGAGATGAACGAAAGGCATATATCCCAGCATTCGTTTTACGACAATGTTCTCTGTGAGGATGATCACAACGTCATTGTTTCCAGCGGCGTTTTCTGACGCAACGGTAGTGATTTGAACTGCGACGTTATCCATGTGTCTTGCTATGGTTGGAGAGGAAACGAGAAAGTGACGCATGGATGTTGATTGATTAAGAAAGCTACCGGCACCATAATTTTCCTGTAATGATTATTATTCCGGGACATTCTTAAAGTCTAAATTGAAATAATCCGGTTCTTCTATTTGGAAGTACCGTTTCTACGTATTTGACTCGACATATATTTCGAAAACAAATTATAATTAATGGCTTTAAAGCTTAGTTAAATCGAGGCTTCTCTGGTTTTCGAACCTGATCAAGCAGTTTGGTTTTATTAAGCGAGTCATGAGTTCAGCTCCCATTTGGTTGCTGACTTGCAAAATTTCCATTGTTCCTTACAAGCGTCGACTTGTTAAGAGAGTCCGATTAAATTGAAAGACGGGAGCTGCAAGGGGGAGGAGGAGGGCGTTGTTTGGAGGAAGAAAAAGACGGAAAGGGATCTTCTTTGGCCTCCGTGGGCCACCCTACTTACTATCATTTCCCCCCGTTGCATCTCCTCCTCTTTCGGTGTGGACTTCACACGGCTCTTGGCCTTAAGGAGCTCAGAAAGCAATTACCCGTTCGCCTTATCATGGTTTGTGCATTGCATTAGCCGTCTTGTCAATTGTCATAATTGCGCCGAGTGATTAAGGCAGATGACCCATTAGATTCTCACCCTGCCTCTACTCCGTAACAATTTTACTCCTCCACCCTCTTTTGCTAATAGGTTTTTTTCCCTCTTCTTTCTATCTTCCCGTTTTCCCTTTCTAGCCTCCCTCATTGGGTGTTGTTGTTCTTGTTGTTGTTGCTGCTGCTGCTATGTCGTCGTCACAGTCAATGTGGAATCAAGGAAGGTGATGAGAAGTTAAGTTCATTCGCAGAACTTCCCCATTTTCAAGTCGCCTACCCTCCTCCGAGAGCTAAACGCAGAGCCAACACCTTCGGCCGGCTTAAATGTTATTAAGGAATTGTTTTCCTCTTTTCAAGTTTTATTAGGAGAGTTGTTATCTTAACGGGATTTGAACTTGCGTGTGGAGCAGACTCGTGGAAGTTTTTACCCTCAGATGCGGCTTTCTCAGGCTTGCAGACAATTTTTTAGAATAAAGTAAACAAGCCTAAATTTATGAAGTACACTTCTTTTTTAAAGTATTGGGAGACTTGATAAATTATACTTTTAAACGAAATGATACAAGTCTAAAAGAGCGTAGGAACACTTTATGCGGCTATCGTTAGTTTCTACTCGTCTAGGAACACTTTTCACGATATTTTGGAAGATTACAGTTTCAATTTTGTGCCTCTTCATTTAAGGCAGCTTTCGGCTCATGTTGGGTGAAGTGTCAAAATTATTTTCTGTCCATTTTGTCAAACCTCCAGTTAAAGATCTTGAACTGTCGAAGGGAGCATTGTCATGTGGATAAAAATGTCAAACTGTTCCCATATTTTAGGAAACACAACCTTGTCTGGAATGCTCAGCTATAGCTGGGGGGTTCATAGTTTTCTTTACATGATCAAAGTATTCATGGGACAGCATATTTGCAAAATGTATATGGCCAGAGTAGCAGCGGATGGAGCTATGATGACGAATAAATCAAGTACGTCCTGATAACCCGCCAAATCCGCGAATCGATCGAGGATGGTATCCTCACCCTGTAGCCATCCGAGTGGGTTACATATCAGGCCAATAGAACTGGGGTACATGTCAGCCCAATAAACTTTCTGATTTTCCCAGACCATGTTTGTTCTTCAAAAATCCATCCGGGACATTCCAAGCGCAACAATCCCATATCATAATGAGTCCCCACACCATCATTGGAGAAGTGGCACAATACAATCAGCAGTCAGTTCGCATTTCCAATACTCATTCGCTCAACACAACACATTTCCATTGTTCCATAAGCCCAATTGTGATGAGCTTTACACCACTTTAGCCTTCGCTAAGTATTGCCGTCATGATCTTAAGAGTCTTCGTGTTAAAGTTGGCTTGTCCAAATTCCATAGTGATTCCGGCTGCGGAAGCAACTGGACAGTCCTTTGCAGCAGTAATTGATATGCCGGTGAGTTTGAGGTTAACTATAGCTGTGAATCGCAATTGTGGCCTCTCCATGCTTCCAGTTTAAAAAGACATGTCTAAGTTTAACACGCCAGGAATCTCACGAACTAATAGCATCCAATGAGAACGCCTCTTAAAAGTCCCTCATCTTCTATACGATTAATTATTGTGAAACCTGATTTTGATTGGTCCATTTCACTCGGACTTTACATTTCTAAGAACTGTCCCAATACTTCTGACAATATTGTGTAGTAAGCATTAACGCTGCTTTCTTGTAAAACTGGTTAAGAACATGAATGAGATTTTAATCGCTTCAAACTATCTTAAAAAAGTTTGCTGAAAAGAAGTTGCATTCGTTGTTATAGTTAAAAAGCCCCATTGAAAATTTTCCACAACAAATTTCCTTATTAATGGACCGTTTTGCCTGCTACTAAATAATGGACGAGTGAATCTATATGGTGAAGCGAGGTTCTCCTGTTGATGAATGGTGAAGTCAGTGCAACCACGCTGTTTATCAGTTTTCTCCATTAGGTAGATCTGATGATGATGATAGAGCTTTCGCTCTCTTTTGATTTACCTCTCCCGTTGCTTTCTGATAATTTTTTAATTTTTTCTCCCTATCCTCGTATGGTGCTCGGACAGAGTGGAACCCTGACGTCACGTCCACTCTCGTTTCGTTCGTTGTCAAACGGGGTTCTGCATCGGACTTTTGTAATTCCCCCGAAAGTCTGTCGCAGGCAGAGCGCCATCCATCACTCAGCGGGGGAGCAAAGGGTTAAACGACACCACCGGGGCGAGATGCCCGTTCGCTGTGGTTGGGGGAAGCGACAGTCCCCGCCGCGAGGGGCAATTGGAGATGACAACCCCGCTAGAGCGAAGTGAAGCCTTTGGAAGGAGTCCAACAAGAGGTTGGTTGGTTGACTGGTTGGCGACTGATGGCACTTCCTTCCCTGGAGCGATCGTGGGGTTCCGCTGCGCGCAACGAGCTTCCTTCGTGATGACAACCGAGTCGGATTATCTTTTTCTATTTGTCTTAACACGATTGTCAGAACATAAGGTTGTTCCTTCTCATCACTTCTATCTCTTTTCTCGAGAGCGTCTAATTTCGCTCTGATTCCCGCATAGGTTTTTTTTTCTTCTTATTCCCTTCGCTCTCTGCATTCGTGGTTGGGAATGCGTGACAGTCGAGGTCGGCATTGAGCGGCCACCGACTTTAGGATTCATCCCTCGACTCCACCTGACTCATTCGCTAGTTATTTGCACGAAGTCGTTGTATCTTTTCGACATTCCACTTCGAGAGAGGCATCGCTTTTAAAACGGATCCTAATTCTCATAATCCACTTCTTTTTTACCCCCCCTGTAATTTGTCGTGACATTCAAATGGTTAGAATAGAAGTGAGGTTGCATATCAATTACAGAATGACTCGTACGCCAAACAACACCCACTTTTATGGAAGGTTAATGGTGAAGTGTTAAAATCTGTTATCTTGTGTAATAAGTAGTTGTCCTGCAAATGACTGACGGCTTCTCTTGTTTTATCGTGTTGTTTTATGAGGTAACTCTGGTATTACTGAACCGTATGGTTCTGTTTATCCTGAAAGTTGTTTTTGTTATTAGCTTTCTTCACCTTTCTAACTATCAAAGAACATCAACATAAGAGAGTTTTATTCAATTATTTTGTCACTTTTATCATGCACGAATTTCCATACTCTCATTGAATATTGGTTATTCAAATTACATTATCTCCCAAATGAACATAAGTACAGTGCTTGTATGGGAAACACCTAAACGTGATGCCATCTTTCTTGTAGATTGCTCTGCTTTAACAGCCAATGCTACGACAATGTGAGCATAGTGGTCAGTTTTTGGTTGTTTGATCTTTTCAGATCAGCAACTGATTCCGTTTCTTTGAAGGGCTGTGAAGAGATTTTTCCCGAAATAAATCAGCAGTGCACAAAGAAAATTGTCTGCTTTAGCGCATGCAGAAGCCCAGAAATGTAAACAGTCTTTAAAAGGCATTGAATAAAGACGATCCCGATCGAAGACCACACAACTTCTTTTAGAATTTGCCGAAATAATGAATAGAAGCAGTACTTAATATTTCGGGGAAATCAGAAGTGTCTAGACAGACTCTCATGTAACCACTTAGAACATCTGTTGTAATTGTGGAAGTCAAAGTGGTTTATATTTATCCCTTGATTTCTGTGTGAATTTAGTATGTATAAGTTTTATACATGTTTTGCTCTTGAACACATATCTCGGGGCTCCTCTGTATTAAATCCTTTGGAAAGACGATTTTAAAAACGTATATTGCCGTCTATGGCGAGCAGGTCGATGGTCTCATCGAAAAAATTTTTTTTTGTAATTCTTTTCGGAAAGTTTAGAATACAGATCATTGTTAAGAGCAAAAATGAAGTGTTTGTAATCGGTAGTGATCCTTCCATGAAGGGTTGTCATTATTTCTGGCTCAGATCTTAGTGTGCTATAAGAGCTACTTGAAAATCCGTGCTGGGTATTTCCGTAACAGGTAGAGTAACCTTGGGGTTAAAGATGATGAACACGCATGCACCATATAAAGAGAAATTGCCAATATTGAGAGCAAAACAAATTTCCGTCATACATTAATATTTTCTTTTTGATAAACTGATTTGTTAAAAAATCATTTAAAAAACTCGCTTTTGAAATCTAACTTATTAAAACACTAATTAATTAGAGAAATCGATAAATGGAAAAGTTGGAAGTATTAGAGTTCAGTTGCAGTTCTCAACGATTTCACCTGACTTGTTTAGTTAGCCTAGCTAGCTTTTAGGATTGCAGGATTCATATTGATATTGATATTTTCTTTTGGTTTGATTGCTTCCAACAATTATGTCTTGATATGCATTTTTCATGGTAACACTGTTATTAAAAACTTTAAGGACATTATATTTAAGGACATTTTAGAATAACATGACTTCTAATCCATGGCCGTCATTTTCTCTGGAATTCAATAAAGAATTCATATTCCCTAGAAAATTCGAATTCTAGATTTTGGTACCCATGCAGATATTCGTTCATTCTTAACCTTTTTCTCACTAGACTATTTTCTTGTAAATAGATCTGAAGTCGCCAAAATTTTATCAGTCTACTTGTTGAATAGACTTAAGAGATCTGAGTCAGTTTTGAAAATAGATAAGAACTGTGCAATGATAACTGAATAGTGGACCAAGTCTCCTTTACACATACGATTTTCCAGATAACTCCCATGAACATGTATAGCCTTTTGCCAGCACAAAATAAGTGCATGCAAGTAAAGTTAAACCGTAAGATCTAGAGCCCTGAGTGGAATGATCAATTAACAAAAAAAGAAGTAAAAAAAAAGGGGACGTACGGGTGATAATTCCTGGACGGGGGAAGTAGGATATTAAGTCATGTCTGAGAATTAACCTACCTTTTTTTTTAGTTTAAGCAAATACTGTAGAATGGAACAACCAAAAAGGGAAAATCTCTAATCACAAAGAATAAAATTGAAATACCAGATTCGTATTTCCCCATCTTTTTTCTTTTTTTTTTTTTTTACTTTTGTCTTCCAATACTGAAGATGGATGTAGGAGAGAAGGACGAGATATAAGAACCCTGGAATACACTAAATAATAAATAAGTAATAAAAAATAAAATAAATCAAAAATCAAAAATAAAATAGAAAGCTGACATTTCGGATAGAGCCTATTCTTTGTCAAAACAGGAAGGATGGCTCTCTTAACAAAACGAGCGGTCCGAAAGCAAGAAGTACACTGAACTAGACAAGAAGCCAGATGAAACCTAGTTAAGTCATCCAGAGGCTAAGATGGAGTCCTTTCCTATCAGGACGATAGAGTTGACCGTTGATTGACGAAGGACAAGGGAGACGAGGAGCTAGGAGATCCAGTATTCGGAAAAGATGGCCTTTTGGATATCGTCGAAATTGATGTCAGGATGTGAGGAGGTCTGAAATGCCTGAGGAAACTTCTAAAGGTGAGCGGATGCTCAAGAATATCAACCAGAGGATTGGAATGGCCTTTCACTTTGTAAACAGCTTTTTCAGCAATGGGAGGTATATCAAAATCGTCGGCAGTAGAAGTATTTGTTGCAACTCTTCTGTCAAGTTGGGCAATGGTCCTCAAGGTAACGTTTTGGAAGGTTTGAAAGTCCTTCCATCTGGACTTACATATTGTTGCCCAGGCAGGCTTACCATAAAGCAAGACGGTTCGGATTACCATCCTGCATAGCAATAGTTTGCAGTCCAATCCAAGGGCGCTGTTTCGCCCCAGAAGAGCTACCAGAATGAATTTTGCCATGGCATCTATTACCATTCGAGCTCTTTACCAAAAAGGAAGTGATGATATGAGTGCGAGAAGGGACTTATATATAGAGACAACGTAGGGGGGGGGGAGTAGATATTGGAGGGAACAAATGGGAAGGCTTACTTTTCCTATCGTACCACGTCTTCTAATTCATTTCCAGGCTTCTCATTTGTTCCCTTCAATACCTACCCACCCCCCACGTTGTCTTGTATATAAGTTCCTTCTATCACTCCTTACATCACTTCAGGATAATTCTCTAATATTCTTCTTGATTTATAGAACCATCCTCTCTGTTTGAGAAAGGATAGCCTACATGCGAAACATCAGCTTTTTATTTTATTTTTTGATTTATTTTATTTGTTATTAATTATCTATTATTTAACCACTGAAGATGGGTACCTGGTATCCGAAATACGTATCTGGTATTTCAATTTTATTCTTTGTGGATTAGAAGTTATCCCTTTTTGTTTTTTTTTTAGTTTGTTAATTTAGTTTGTTACTTCCTCCTTTTTTGTTAATAGATCATTCCACTCAGGGCTCTAGATCTTACGGTTTGACTATACCTTACCTGCAACATAATTCTTTCTATGATTATGCCTGTAGCTTATACAGCTCTGTCTCCGCTTATTAATGCTTTAGCTCAACGATCATTCTATAGATAGCAGACAAAAGTTCGTGAAAGCTTACCACAGTGTGTGAGGGAAAACTAGTGCATTAGTTTCGGGCAGCTCTCATATGTTATAAAGTTCTTCCTATTTCTACACAATTCGCTATCCATAGGCTATTTTAATTCTTTTTATGCGCTCTCTTTGGGACTTGTATAAACAAGAAGTTAAACTAGTTTTAAATTGTTTCTTGTTATTACTAAACCCACGGAACATTTCCTGAGCGAAACAGCAAAGAATTCTGCAGGGTTAAAATTTCTTTACAATTTTTTTTTTGATCCGAACTAAATACTGTTTGATAAATCGCCTTTGCATGCAAAATGAAAAAAAAAAAAGAAATAACAAAAGAAGGCCTGTTGACGAAATTCGACCGAGAAGAGGGTTTTGTGAAGTGGGGATGTGGGGTTTTAATACAGACGTCGAGGGTAAAAGCGTCAAGTGTCCCACTTGCATCACGCATAAGCGAACAGAGAAAGAGAGAGAGAGATAAGTTAAAAGAGCGACCAACTTTTCTTTGAATGTGCAAAGAAGGGGGCTTGTTCTTGTAGCGAGGCTAATGGGGCTCCATTAGCATAGGAAGACGGAGAAAAGGGGTGTATATGTGTGGGGAGTTAGAGCGGCACCGCTAATCAAAAGATTGACATGAAACAATGAAGGTTCCCCTCCAGCGACTCTTTGCAAGGCAACCGTTCGCGACGAAGGCAAGCCGAGCACCCGTGACGTTCGAGGGGAAATTGTTCTGATGAACTTTGAAAAAGCATTTTTCTTTTTCTCAATCATTTTAACATCGAAAATGAACCGTAGATTCCTCGAGAGGTGGGGAGAGGTTGGTTCTGTTATTTTTTTCCTTCTTCGTACTCGCTTTTCTCTTTTCGTTTTTTATTATTACATGCTATTTACGGTTTTTCTTTTCTTTCTCTCTCTCTTTCTAATCATTTAAGATGGTTTTTCCAAGTGCTCTCTTTGATTAAAGTTTCTCTCTTCAAATGAGGTTTATAGTAGCTCCTGATAGGGTAGAAATGCATAAAGAGCAGAGGGAAAAGACGTTATGTTGAATTTAAAGTACATCGTTTTTTTTTTCCCTTTCTAAAGTCGTGGATCGTTTCATGGACATTTAGAGCTTAATTAGTCATTGTTCGTCTGCGTCGTGCAACTCTTCTTCTTTCCCATATCATTTTTAATTTTGCGTTTTGATTTATTTGCATCATTGCAAAGAAGGCGTGTAATTAGGATTTGATTTTTCTTAATTAGCCGACATCATATAGTTAACGAACCTTTGAACGCAGGGGTAATTTATAAAAGATAAAGAAGCCTGGGGAAGGGAACTGATAGCACTCGTATAAATTTCAAGGTATTTTTATATTGAAGACCATATTCCAATACAGTTCCGTGGAAACTTACTGCTCCCATTCCTTTGGAGATAACGACCAAGCAATACAGAGAGCTGAGAGGATCACATTGTAGTTTCTATTCCAGAGAATACGTTTCAAGGAATAGATGTCGATCTTCTCTCCCTCTTCTCGACAAGGTTTTCATAGACCAATCAAAGATCCGTCTAAGAATCCGAAGCCGTAAAAATCCGCGATATTCCTAAGGGGCCTTTGATTTCAAAGTGAAACTGACTGTTCCGACGAACCCTTTCCCGGATAAGGTGCCATTTACACAATGCGGGAAGTGGAATTTTTTTTCTCAGTGTTGAGAATCTGGAGACCTCTACATGTCTAAAACTGATCGTTGCGTTCCACTTTCGCTACTACCTAAGAATTTAGCCATTCTCTGTAATGGCCTGCTTCGTCTTACTACTCGTAATATTAGGGTCCTCCTATTTCTATTAAGGACATTGCTGATTCATGCTTTGGAAATTCTGAAACATTTGCTTTCACACATTTTTTACTTATTACAAATGCTTAGCCCTCCCAAAGTCGATTTAGATTGTTGGCATACTCCACGCAAAAGTTTCTCCAATATCTGGCCATGATAACACTGGTCTACATGTATTGGCATATTCAACCATTCAGTTGTAACGTGGTTAATCTGTACAGTTGAATGAGATAAAGAAAACTTGATTCAAGCAAGCTTAGGTAAATGAGATCATACGACACGATGAATGTACTAAATCCCGCATCACTCATACAAGGAGACTCCCAAACCCTAGCAACCTGTATATTTCTAACCAGGAGACTGCACGTACTCGAACTCACCGATTTTGACGAAAAAAATTGTACGAGCAGGTTTCTTCCAATTAAGCTCTTATGCAAAGCCATTCGATGCACTTCTCAAAATTTGCAGAGGAAAAATATTCATAAGATTTGTTACTTACCTACGCTGTAGAAATAATGTTTGAACTGGCCAGCGTAAGTCTCTGGTTTCTGGTGAGAACGACCTGGGCTCAGTTCCTCTGGAGGACAATTTTTCCCTTAAATTTTCCTTATTATGTATAAGAGTTACATATCCATTTTGTTGTTTTTCCAATTCTTCGAAATTATTATGGAAGGAAGGCAAAAGAAATGACTGTATAATTTAACCAATATGCTATGGATGAACAACTATAAATGAGCATTAAAAAAGACGATTTTTAATATTGCAGTTAACTATTTTGTTATGTATCACAGCTTTTTGAATGATAGTTATCATAGAAGCACACAAACATAAATGCTGCTCGCATCCAAAAGCGCATCATGAACATTTTATTAAACCTATTGCGCCACAGTGGCATCTGCGAATTATGGTTAAAAAATGTATATAACTCCAATACATATTAAGGAAAATTTCAGGGAACAAAAAGCATCGTGCCCTCCATAGGAATCCAATGACTTACCGGTGAGCCACTCCAAGCTGTTAAATTAAACTGCAACATTATGGGAATTTCTACTGCATATGTATTGGTAATAAACTTTATGAATTTTTTTCTCTGCAGAGTTTGAGAAGTGCATCGAATGGTTTTGCGTTAGAGCTTAATTGGAAGAAAACTACTCGTACAATTTTTTTCATCAAAATCGGTGAGTTCGAGTACGTGCAGTCTCCTTGTAAGAAATATACAGGTTGCTATGGTTTGGTATATCGGTGGAATGAACACAATGGTGATATAGAATGAATGAAAAAAGTAGTGCATTATTACATTAAAAGTCTGGTAACATGGCAGATATCTCAAAGCTGCCAGGTAGGCGAGATCTGATGAGTGGGGTTGATAGGTAATAGGGGGGTGGCGAATTCATTGCCGCACTCAAGTTTGACTTTGACCCCCAAATTTAAGGTCATCCATTTGCTAACTCGAAAACTATTAAAGATAAAGAAAAATTTCCAATTGCTGCCCTGTAGAGCAACACCACATTAGTCTAAAAACAATTTTTAATCATACCCGTCCCCTTAAAAGATTTTGAGAGAATGGGCGAGAAAGAGTCATTCAAGATTGGGCTGGCCAGGTTGGCTGAGGTTGGCTTAACTGCAATTCAAATGTGTTAAAAACCTCAGCCAACCTGGCCAGCCCAATCTGACCTTAAGTGACTCTTTCTCGCCCATTTTCTCAAAATCTTTCAAGGGGAAGGGTGTGATTAAAAATTGCTTTAGACTAATGTGGTGTTGCTCCACAGGGCAGCAATCGGAAACCTCCTATCACCTATAAACCACACTCATCAGATATCTCCTACCTGGCAGCTTAGAGATATCTGCCATATTACCAGACTTTTTGGACACCCTGTATAGCGCATATGATTTAGGATATTTTTTTCCTTCAATAAAAGGTTCTAAGGTTCGTTTATCTAAATTCTTTGAAAAGCCCGTTATGGGGAAAAATGGTGAAAATTTTAAAAAATCTGAATAGAATGCTTTTGAATGCAGCTCTAACTACAAAATTGAACTTAGGGGTTTCGTGTTTTCGACTGATTAATTTAAAAGTTATATACATTTTGATTATGAACCTCTGCACAACCATCAAAATTGGAAGGCGAAATTCAAAAACTGCTAAATACATAATTTCAATCCAGTCTAGTGAAAATGTAGAAATTGAGAGCGAGCATAATTGATGAAGTTGGCTTTTATAAACTTTTCTTGCGTTTATAGATAACGCTTAGGTATGAGAGTGTATATTTAAAATAACTGTCACATGTTTAAATAATTAATTCTTAAGGTATAGAAATTTTCTTTAATTTCTCAAACCAGTGTTCATGGATTACATGATTTATTTGACTGGCGGGAAGGAAGACGATTTAACGAATATAAGGTCAAATCCATATTGTTCGCTGTTTGTTTTCAAGTTCAAAATGATGAACTCAGTTGTTAACCTAGACGAAATTTCTTAAGAATTCTCTCAACTTTGATTGGTCTATATCATTCGCGTTGTTGACCATAGAGAAACCAGAGCTATTCAATATTTGTTTCTATTTAAGAATTTTTAGCTTTGGGAATTCAAATCATTCATTAGTACGCGGAGATGAATTTTAAAAAAAATCTTCTAAAATGATGAGCATTAAAAATTCCTTCCTCGCGTTGTTTCCTCTTCCAGATGAACCGTTTCTAATTGTGCGCCCTTCTCGATTAGGAAAAGTTTACATTTATTGCATGCAAAGTTGGTCACGCTCTCGTGAGTCCCATTTATTTTAATGACAATGGAGGCATTTCTTGGTCGAGAGGTTCCCTTGCCTTTTCTTTAGCCATATTTAAACTTCTCTCTGCCTACCTACCTCCCTTTTGTTCTAATGCAACATTTATCTCCGTCGGTCGAGGAAGTGACAGGGGAGAGCCTTTGTTGTTACCGGAGGTAAAAGGGGTTTGCGGCTAGTAAAACAATAATTCTTGGGCTCCGTCTCTTCTTCCACCCCCGCAGCTTAGGTCACCCACACCTTCTCCTACCTGTCCATCTGTTGGTTTCTCAGGCCCACCGCATTGCCTAATCTGAAAAGTGAAGGGGTAATTTATGGCAAGTGTCCACGAAGGGGGTGTTAAGTGCTCCAGCCGAGCGTACACCGAGGAAACATCGGCCGCTACTGGTCGCCTTTTCTCCGGCTTCTTCATCCCCCACCCCGGACGGGTTTCCCGTCAACGGGCGAAATTGCGTAAGATCGATTTCGGGGTTGGGGTTCGTTTGTCGAAAGAAAGGTGCGTGGAGACTAAGTACATGTTCTCAGTGTGTGTAATATTGGCGTATGGGGATTTCTCGCTTATCAGAAGGCGATGATGAGTCGGAAAGAGTTAAGGAGGAAAACTTTGTGGGAGTTTGTGGTCTGAGCTTTAAATAGCAAGATGGCTAATTGCATTTTCGTATTTTCTATAAGGTTAAAAGATTTTAAAATTAAATAGACAGTGATAAATGTTATGTAGCTCTATACAGTAGCCATATCCATTTATACAAAAGAACACTAATTTCATTTCCTCCTTTCTGTTTTAACGCCGAATGATTAATAAACAGAGAAGAGGGTTTTGAGAGGTCGATTAGGTTATGTAATTCCGACCCAATCGATGGGATCCAATCCGCTATTTGAGCGTGTGTATACGCGTGTGTGGGAGCTGTGTGCTTGTGAGAGGGGGTTGTGAATTGGGGAAAGGAAAGGAAGGGAGATGCTGTTAAAGGTCCGAGTTTCCATCCAATTACTCTGGCTTCCCTTTGCCCTCCCTCTCTCCGTCATTGGAAAACCAGATGCGACCGGATGTTACTTGTGTAATGTATTCAAACAATCACCAGTTTAATCGGACCGAACGAAGAATAGAGCGAGTTTTGAATGGTTTATGTAATTACAGACATTGACTGGTTAGAGCTTTATTTAGATTGGAATTAAGGGCTAATAATACACGGGGAGACCGAAAACCCAATATTAGTTTAGGCTCTCGCTCAGCTGAACCAGAAATTTTCCCAAACTATAGGAAAGGTGGCGGACCGACCATCTTGAAACACTGACCTTCATTAACGGAAGGTCTGGCTGTCTATCGGAAGGCGAGAGCCGCTTTTAAGACATCCTCCATTGGGGGCTCTGATTGATCTCCATTTTTCGATAGAATTGCAAATTCTTTGGGGTCGCTGGGGTCAGGACGCGTGATGGCTGACAAAATCTGTCGTTGGTTCTTCTTTCTTTCTTTAACTTTTAAAATTGCACTTAATTTTTAATTTTGCAAAAAAAAAGAAATTAGAATTAATTGAGGGGGATGTCTTTTTTTAAATGCTGAATACAATTTAATGACCTACAAAAATTAATTTTAAAAAAATTAAAATCGATACGGTAATTATTTCCTGAAAGAGAAAAAGGACCCAACGACACGTAATTTGTAAGATAATTCTTAAAGACTAAGCAAGTGTTAAATAGAGAGCGCTTATTTCATTATAAAAATTCCATCATTTATTTTAAGACTGTGGTTCCCTTGTTAATGGTTCAAAACCTCTTTGGTGTTCTAAAAATTTCCCGTTCGATCTGTTAGTTCCTTCGTCCGTTTTCCCATTGACTGATGACTTGTGGTCTCGACAAGAGGGATTTAAGGGGAGAAGATTCGGCACTCATTGTTTTTATTCCGTTCTTCCTTAAGATTAATGGTGGCAACTTGTCTCTCTGCCAGCTGATGGTTGAAAGCAATAAATAGAAAGGCACGGAAGAAGATTGTCTTTAATCCCGGCCGAGGTTCGTTTCCCGAGCCGGAGACTGCGCAGTCATTCTTAATTGTTTCTTCCGGCGGTGATTGGGAAGCGAACCATTAGAGGGCGCGCTCATCCCCGGGGAACTTCTGACTCTTCCTTCGGGCAATACCCTCCCTTCGTGGATCCCACCCCCCTCCTTTTCAACGTCCTTTTCGATTCGATGTTCAGATTCCGTCTTCCACGCGGCGCCGATTTCATTCATAGCTCCGAAACTTTTGGATTCGTCGACGGGTCGATTTCGGGAAAACATGCGTCATTCGTTCCTTCGTCCAATATAATTATATTGGTATTTCTCCTCGATCGATCATCGAAGTGCCCGCGGGGAAAAGAATCAAATTCAATAAATTCCAGGCAGAGCGATCGTAAACACAAACGATAAAAGGTTTCTTAATTTACATGCCGCTGGAAATTGGGGAGAAAAAGTTATGATGGTTTTTCTTCCATTAGCATAGCCATCCATCCCGCTGCTCCAATTTCATTATTTCTTTTCATCATTTTACTATGCACTCTCCTCTATTTCAATTATTTTTAGTCTCTTTCGAAAGAATAAAGATTTTGCAAGACATTATTTGGAAGAACTTTTTATAAATGTAATTGTTTATTCAGGATAATTGAACAAATATTATTATAAGTCGCAGTTACAATAATTTCTTGAAAATGCATATTCAATAGCACATGTATTCCTGTGTTTACTGTCACCATTTTTTGATATTGTATGTTTATAAAACATTTTTTATCCATATTGATCATATATTTGGTAAATTTTTAATGTTTTAGTTTTTCTCATTATGAAATTTATTAACGATAACATAAAACCCTGGAATATTAATATCTAATGTACAGCACTATCATTCAAAGACATTTCCAGGAAACTACACATTAATCAACTATTAGATTTCTTTTACGAGTAATTCTTATATGAATTTGAACAGGTACATTGTACAACCATACCCTTATACAAGGTGGCCCAAAAAATATATACACAGTTTGCTGGATGTTATCTATAACTTTTTCCGAAAGCTTACATCCCAAATAAATTCCATGCATTGAATGGAGACGTCCCCAATCAAGAAGACCACACTGCCACCTAGACATAGGAGATTACTTGATAATAATTTGCTAGGGAAATAGATAGTAGCAACTGTTTGCCGTGTTCACAAGTATCTTGACACATCTTTGACTTCTACAATTACGACAAGTTGTTCAAAGCGATTATCATAAGAGTTATATTCATCCCTTGATGTCTGTATGAATTTAGTATTACAAATTAATATTATAGTGTTTTCTCCTTTTTAATGTAAAAATCAATAAATTAAAATATACAAAAGGAAATAATAAAAAGATAAAGTTACCAATTTTGAAAAGATGGAGTCTTGTAGAAGGGTTGTCATAAACTTGAAAAAAACAAGTAGTCATTTGTATTATGAAGAAAGTCTTGTATAATGAAACTTGAAGAAAACTAGCAGGCTTTGTATTATGAAGAGAATCTTGTGGCAGAAGATGATGATAATAGTAGTAATGGAATACAGTATATATAATAAGTAAACAGTGGCGGATTTAAGGGGGTGGCTACAGGGGCTATAGCCAGCCACATTGGTCCTAAACTTATATCAGTTAGATAAATTGTAAATATTTTTTATACTGCAATAATTTTACAAATTTCAGAGCTGCCAACCTTCTTGTTAGCTGATGAGGGGGATCATTTGCAAAAATGAGGGGGATTTTGCCCCAAAAGTGGGGGATTGCCGGATGTTGTCATTACTTACAAATCACGTATATTTTCACTTTAAGAATGCCTTTAAGAATTCATATATACCTATAGTATATCTTTCTCTAATTTTTAATAATTTTACTTTATTTAGACATTTCTAACTTAAAAAGTCATAAGAGGGTCATCAGTAAACTGCGGACAAGCATTATAGTAACATATAAAAATAAAATAACACATTTCCACAATATAATAATTACTCCTAATAGATGCACATTTCTGAAGACGATAACTTGGTGCGCATCCAGTATCAGTAAATATTATATTGTGGAAACGTATTATTTTATTTCCTTATGTTACTTTAGACATTTCTAACATTCACTTTATATTTATTTATGTTTGTCATTATACATTTTTGTAGAATGTTTAGCACTTCGGATAATATCGTTCCTAAGTTCAAATTTAATACAAGGTTCCGCATCTGACGTTTTTATGATCATGAGAGATGATAATGTACCATCTAAAGGAAGTGCTGCTCGGTTGTCCGCCTTATTTTTTTTATCATGCTGAAAATACGTTCTTCTCCAGCATTAGAATGTGGGACACTAACACAACATGTGCTCTTTCTTCCAAGCTTGGGCTATTCCAGGCTGGGCCGAATGTACTGCATGAGTAATCCAGTATCCAGAAAATCATTTTTGCGGGGGAAAATCTATGGTAGCGGGGTATCCGGGGATACGTACTGAATGCTCAATGCGGGGAAGTTGGCAGTACTGAAATTTACATTTACAAACTTATAACATATCAGCCAAACCACCTGATTAGCCCCCCCCCCCCCACACACACACATACACACACACACACTTGACCAAGTTCTAGATCCGTCACTGGTAAATAAAGAAAAATGAAGCATTTTTTATCACCCTTATTCTCAAAATGAAAGTTTAAGTTTTATCACTTAGAAGAAACAATCTTATTGGTAAAACAATTTGTGACGTCACAAACTGCTCCACGCAAATGAAACTCCATAGATATGCAAGAAAAGTGAATCTATGGAAATTTATTTTTTTTGTGGAAAAACCCCGAAATTGGAAAGAAAAATTGCTAAAATGTGTTGTCATCAGGAATAAACCTGTATGCAAAATTTCAAAGCGAATGGAAAAGGAAGTGCTTCAAAACTCGACTGAAAGGTTCCGTACCATCTCACAAGATTCAAGAGCTAGCTAATATAAGGGAGGTAATAATAATAATAATGAACTTGACGAAACCGTTCAAAATGTTAGAAGTGATAAAATTAACGTTTTCGAGAATCTTTTCTCATCTTCAGATTGAATTTTTTAATTTAAATAACAGTTTAAATAAGAATCAAATAAAAAGGGCTACTATTATCATCACCATCTTCTGCCACAAGATTCTCTTCGTAATAACTTACATAGCCTGCTAGTTTTCTTCAAGTTTCACCACAGAAGATTTTCTTCATAATACACAAGACTATATTTTATTTTCAAGTTTCATGACAACCTTCTACAAGACTCCATCTGGGTACTGACTCTTTTCAAAATTAGTGATTTTATCTTTTTATTATTTCCTTTTGTATATTTTAATTTATTGATTTTTACATTAAAAAGGAGAACACTAAAATATTAATTTATTACTAAACACTCCTTCTCGATTAATAATTAGTTTTACAAATTTTATATAGGTTTTCCCTTTTTTAAGTGTGTATACATTTTTTGGCCTATCCTGTATATTTGATGAGGCAGGTCTAGATTTAAACACGACCTTAAATATATAGCTTGATAAGTTCAAGGATGTAGTGTAGTACCTTTTATAGCTCTTGTAAATACAATGCTCCAAAAGCCAGTACTCTAGAAGAGATCGAAGTTTCTTTTCGAGATACAAAATCTTAAGGGAAAAACATAGACATCTACATACATAATACACAGGTGTATGCATCTATAATTAAATTGACATTGTACAGTCAGGTATAAATACGAAAATCTTTGAAAATATCCCCCAATACACACTCTTTGATGCATTGATTAACACCATATATAAAGGTTTTTGTATCTAGAAATTGAATTGAATGGATATTATCTAAAACGGACGTATTTATAGGTTTGAAATCGCTTGTGTATGTAAGAGTTTCTTTTTCCAGTCAATTTAGTGTTTGATTGGGCTTTTGGTATTGAACTAGAGTTTGAAAATTAATGTCATCGCTCCCTAAAACTTAAGTTTGATTCTCATGAAGACAAATTGGCCATCATCTGAAGTAGGTTTATACAGTTGACTCTGGAATGCTGATTTTGCTGAAATTGAAATTGAAGTATTATCATCACATAGTGAGGGAAATGAGTTTTCCTTCATGAAGTTGAAAAATGAAGAGAGAGTGAGGAGAGAGGGCGAGAAAACGAGCAGTGGGGATGGGAACTGGAAATTTGAGCGAATTCAAAACTAAACCTTGTGAATTTCGCTTTGCTGTTGATTCATTGCAATATTAATGGAGATAATCGTGTGCGAATGTGTGCGTATTCTTCAGTTCTCGATAAAAGCCGAGGACGTATGTGTGCGTTGATTTAGGACGATCTAAATGTCCGTCATGATGACTCACTGCTGCTAATAGTTGAAACCCAGCGGAGCGTTCAATGCTATTATTACATTGTTGAACGTTTGTGTTTCGGGAATCGCATTTGTTCAATGCTTTTCGCGTGTTCATCATCGGCGACCGTTTGGCCATCGGAGAGGGCGGCCGGTGTCATCCGTCATTGTCCTTCTCTTTTGTCGCCCCCGCTCTGCCGAGTCCAAGCTTTGTTGTGTCGTGGCAAAGGGGGCCCTTGTGTTGTACGCTGGCTCTTTTAGGGTCCAGAGAGGAGGAGGAGGAGGAGTTGGGGCCAATGAGGGAGGGGAGGGGGTTAGCGGGTGGGTGGACTGATGGGTTTCGTGTTGCTGTCGCGATCGCCGTCTGGATCTGTCGTCGAAGTGACATTTGGTTTCGTTTGTCATTGTCCCCATGTGGAGAGATCACTCGACCACTCACTCAAGTCCATCGGCCGTAATAACGCGAAATATTCGGCAGTAAATTGAAACCGCAATCATCGCAAACGAAGCTGGAGCGGAGGAGGCTCGTTGAACGCCGCCGCTGATTTACCAGTTCCCGTCCGGGCGACCATTAAGCGGCATTATCGTGATGAATCGATAGAAAGGCATCGCTTCGATTAAACACGATAATGCCGGCTAATAATCCAGACAGTCGCAGCTTATTAAAACCACATTCACTCCTTTTCATAGGTTTCGATGTCCATCGTCTGATGCCACTTTTGCCTTCTCTCATTAACGATGGAATTCCTCCCCATTTGGCCCAGGTATATTATAAACGCGCAACTGGATATTGATAATCGCATTTTTATTGCTCTTCGTTTCACTGGCTGCGAGATAAATCAATGGGACATATGAGAAGACATTATTGAATTCCTCTCTCTCTCACACGCACACACACACACACACACTCTCTCTCTCTTCTACTCCTATTTTGCAATCGAATTTGTTCAGTTTTTCCTCTTGGATTGATTTATTCCCCTGTTTATCTTGCCGCGATGAAATTCCAGTCAGGACAAGTCCGAGATGTTCTTTTCTGTCGTCTTTATTTTTGCTTGTCGACCTCCTTCCTTCTTTCTACCCCATTGATTTGCGTCAAATGGCTGTGATAACAGCTGCTTGCTGTCACAAGGCGTTGTCTTATCTCGCTATCAGCAATAAAACCGTGTGGAGTGAAGACGAAGAAGAAGAAGAGAGGGTGTTGAGTGGAATATTTTCTTTAAAAAAGTTAGTGGAAGAGAAGGGGTATAAATGAAAGAATACACAAAGATGGTGATACTGGATCGGAAGGATGCTAGTTTGGGGATGGGTAGCTGGAACCCCAAGAAAAATTGAAAGTAAACAAGGCCCTTTACTTAAGGAGGGAAAAGGGGAAACAAGACGAATCGAATACGGAAGTCTTGATGGTATATAAAAGAGATGGGAGAGGGCTACGAAATGATGTTATGAGGAATGAAAAGGGGGTATAAAAAATGTGTGTGTGTATGTGTGTGTGTGTGTATCTGTAAGACGATGATCCTTCATTCCACTCTCCTCCTCCTTTTCCTTCCTTTTCCTCTCCGCCATCATCATCATCATCATCATCCCTCCTTCACTTTTCCTTGCGCATGAACGGATCACCGCATGTGGCGCGCATGTGCATTTGCCTTTCATGGTCTGTCTCCTCGGCAAAGACCTTCTCTTCAATGAAGATTAGTTTCAATTTCAGGCGAGAAACTTTACTGATGATGGGATTACCCTCGTCAGAGAGACCCAATGAATCATAACTTTGTCAAGGAAAATTTATTCCCACAGGAAGTTCAGGTGTTCCTCTCAGACTTTGTGGACAAGTCTTCGAAAAGTTTTCGTCGCGAAAGGGTTATTCGAAAAGGAACTGGAAAAAATAAGATTGCATGCTAGAAAATTTTCACGGAAATTTAATGTTAGAAGCTTTGAGCTGTTTTTCTTTAACTGGGTCTCTTTTGGGTAATTTAAACAGGATAACAGAAAGAAGAGATGTAATGAAACTGTCCAAATATTTATAATTTACTAAATAAAATACGCTTAAGAGTAAGACAGGCTACCAATTACCTTATCTCGAGTTTCTGAAGGAAATGTAGAAAGATGTATACAGGAAGGACCAAAAATGTTTACGCACTTTACACTTTTCTTTTCCTGTTTAACCCTCCCTACACTTCAACTTTACGAGACCCTAGTAGTTCGTGGTAATCCAAAAGTCTCTAGTAGATACTTTGATGAGCTCGTGTTGTAGTCTCTAGAAGCCACCAGCAGTCTTCCATGGCCCGATAAGCTGTCTTTAACAACAACTTTTAGCTACTAAGACTGTTTTAGCTGTTCAGTGTTGTAGGTCTTCACCCGGTAAACCTTTGGCTTGATTAACTCCTAGACAAAAGTGTCTAGGGGATCAGGTCAGATGATTGGGAGGGCCAAAATCTTGGCAAGCCATGATCATCCTGGAAAAAGCGGATTCAGATGATCGCGAACAGTTGTGTGTGGCTATAAAGTTGTTCCAACATAGTGAATAGTAACTGTTTGTTCTGCAAACTAGACCGTTGCTCTCTTTATCTTCACTGCACATTAACATGTATTGTTAGCATTCTTTCACATTATCCGCAAAGAAAATTGATTGTTCGCTAAATCATAGTCTTTTTTGTTGATCTTGGTCTCAAATCCAGTCATATGGTTAAATTAAGATGAAAAACGAAAGAAAATTCCGCGATGTGGTATAGTGATATAGTGAAAATGCTTATGGTTGTTTTTCATTACCTCATTTTTTGGCCGACCTGTAAGCTATTCTGTGTATTCATTTGACCAAAACAAAAATATTTCTCTCTGAAATCGACTTAAAAACTTATGATTTGAGAAGATAGGTTGACATTATGGAAAAAAAAAAAATCCGTCTATACGTATGTTCGTATACTGGAATCTACGAATCATGAGAACTGCCAATCACTGCGCTATCATGAAAACAAGCTGGAGTAAAATTTAGCCTCGTACTAAGGTTGCCGTTAAATGAATTACTGCTTAATTGAGGGCCCCATTTTTGCAATTAATGCGAAATTAATTTTTCTCAGAAGAGCCGTAACTTTCTTGTTTGAGCACTTGTTGAACAAAGCGCACTTTAAGCAGGAAATACGAACGACCTGTGCAACGAGGCTAAGGCATTCATTGATTGACTGATGCACTTAGCCAACGTAATGAACATGCGATCTAATGCAGGAGGAGCGATTTTCTTTACTTGTCTGTTGAACTACATGTGATCAATTTTGTGCTAGAAACGACAAATAGCAGAAGCAAATAAATACATAATTACAAAGTTATAGGGTACCTTAAATTGTGCCTTTACATATTTTTAAGTTAATTGGAGTTTTTGAGTTATTAATGAAATCCGTTCTTACAAGGTCCATTTATCACAGAAAAACATTTTTAATTTTTTTTCATTTAAAAATTAATACATACTTAGAGGGGGGGGGGGGCTTGGTCTATTTTTTATGATTGTTGGTTAAGCATTTATAGAGAAATTTTTTTTTTTTTTAAATAAAAATAGCTGTAGCATTCTTATCAGCATACAAAATTCAGTTAATACCGCATATACGGACTCCTCTCATTGAGACGAACAGTTTATTTAATGAATGGCTCTGATTAGCCATTTTTGAGTTATAAAGGTTTTTTGTTTTGTTTTTTTAATGACTTTCCTCTCCCAAGTTCCCCAATTTTTTTCATTTTCTTTTCTTTTCATGACAAAGTGGGACGCCTATGCACGTGTACCATTCCGCCATTTCACAATTTAGGTATTTAACAATTTTTTTTTTACATTTATAAGTTTCCAAAAAGCTAATATATAAAAAAAGCAATAGAAAACAGACTTCTGCACTTTACTAATCTCTATATTTGCATAAAAGTATAGATTTCTAGACCTAGATCAATATTAAATGCAAATTTGGATGAGTGAACAGGGTATTTATAAGATGGTTGTTTTGCGATTTTGTCGTAAGCTATTATGAGAGGAAAAGATAGAATTTCAGCAAATACCTTAAATTCAGAAGTTACAGCGTTTGTTAAGTTAGATAGGTTTAAGAAAAGACAGTTTCTTTAAAAATGTGTCTGAAGTCTAGACAACGCCTCTTTAAATATACTACAATTCTATTTTACGTCCTTTCATTTCACGTATTACCTGATGTGTTGCTTGGAATAGAGTTTATATTTAACAAATGTGCTTGAGTACTATCCTGCATCAGTAAGGTATATATTTCACTTAGAGAAGCTTTCAATGGTCGGCTTATCAATGAGAAAAAAGGGAGTCTCCAAAGCAGTTGCTAATGAAATTGATGAACGAAATGTTGACAGTTATCACACTGTCCGTCTTTGCCTAGATAGATGTCAAGGAGACTGTGAAGCGAAGATTCGGTATTTGGAAATAAAATTTAGAGTATGAGTTAATCGAAATTCCATTCTCGAGTTCCCTTTTGAGATAGGCCCTAATTAATTTGACGCCCATCTTTCGCGCTTTTTCTAATACTAGGTGGATAAACAGAAGTTTTGGTTCCGTTAACGGATTTCTTTTTTAAAACTTTTCCGCGTTCAAGTGACCCACAAAATGGCTTGTAATCGGATGACATTCCCATCATCAAATACGATGACATTTCTCTCTCTCCTGGCTCTGTCGTATATCCCCTCCAAACTCCTGTTCTCCTTTGATTCTTCCCGGTTGTCATTCGTCGCCCTCTGTCAGTCCCTCTTCACCTTTTCATAACAAACCTCGCCTACCCCCCCCCCCCTTTCTTCCTTCTTTCCCTATTTACTCTCATAGAAAACCATCCCCTCCAACGATGCTCTCTTTTTTTTTCTCTTTCGTTCTAACGAACTTCACCTTAAGGCGGTTGCGTTTAAATAGAGTTCGCTATATCGAGGGCGAGAGGTCATTGTAAAAGCGGAGCGATACGATTCCTTCCCAAAACAACTTGGCTGTCAGCTGTTCACGTCACCTTTATATTCTTGACACTGCGTGGACCGAAAATAGAGAACAAACCTCCCCTCCTTGCCAGGCGGCGCTCCATTGGCTTTCATTCTCGACGATGACTGGCTGTCGAGCAACAGATGGATGGTCTTCTCTCTCAGGTTGCGCAACGACGCCCGTTCGATTGACGCTCGGGTCTCGTACTGAGATCTCAAAATAGGACAAAAAACGCGTCTGAATGCCGGGACAATTGCATTTGAATGCACCGCATATCTCTCGCCTTCATCTCTCTCTCTCTCTCTCT